>SEYY01017517.1:0-15000 GCA_009176605.1 Armadillidium nasatum
TTTCTGAAAATATTTTAAAAGATTCAAAGTTTGGTTTATTAACTAACTTCTGAGCTTGCTCTTTATTTTTAACTAGTTGTACATCTACTCTATTTCTAATATTTTCCATCGTTTTTCCAAACACTGAGTTGTTCATTAATTTATAGAAATCTTTCTCAAATTCATTTTTCGCTTCTTTTCTTTTATTCGTATTTAACTCTATATAGGATTTCATCCAATCGCTTTGATCAAATTCTAATATTCTATGCACTTTCTTTAATTTCAATCCTAAATTTAAACATTGCTTTAAATTTTTATAATGGATTACATATTTTCCTTTATTATTTAGATTTGGAACTAATTTTGACACTTTATCTAATTCTAGATTTTCAGCCGCTAATGGATAATCGTTATGCAAATCATGTAATTCTTTCGGGTATTCTAAATCAACTTCTAAAATATAACCTTTTCTAGCTTCATCATCGATATCTAAAACATCTATATCATTTACATTCTTTACCCATTTAAATTTTCCTGTTGGTAGATACTGAGACATTGCCCAACCGTATAAATTATTAGCATCTAAATAAGTTATATAACAATTCGGTTCATTTCTGTCATAACTTTCTTGTATATATGGATTATTAGCTTTTGCATATCTATGAGTAATCGTGCTAATTCCACCTCTAATTCCCTTTTCTATCATTAACAACATATCCGGATCTTTTAATAAATCTAATTTTACTTTCGTTTCTTTTAATAATGCATCCCAAGATAAACCTGGAGATGTAAAATAACGTGCTGGATCTAATTTATAGGTATCTAAACAAGTTGTTCTAAAATTTTCAAATACATCCGCTAATAATAACGTGTCCGATTTTAAATATAACATATGATAATCTCTAAAAGTTTTACATTTAAATTTTTTCCAAATATTCTGTGCGTGTTTTTAATCCTCATTTGATATGTCTTCATTATTTAACATGCTATAAAATTTTCCTTTATTAGGTAATTTTTCATAATTAAATTTTAATATATCATCCATCCAATCATATGGGTAAACACCTTTCTTTCTTAATAATTTAAATTGATCATCTTGATAATATTTTGATAAATTTTTAAAATTTTCATCAGTTAGATTTGATGCTAGTTTAGCTAGAGATGATGACATGAATCTGAAACTATCGATAAATCTCAACTCCATATTAATCGATTTTGAAACAGTAATTTCACCCACTTTTATATACTGACTGAAACTTATATAAGTTTCATCTGTTTGAGGGATTGCTTTCAATTGTCCATCTACTAAACCGAAATCTTTGACAAATAAATGAGCATCATATTTAGATAAGTTATGCATTATTATTGGAACAAATTTAGGTTCTCGAATTTGTAAATTACAACTTCTATGAGCAGGTCCTCTATATTCTCCCGTTAAATGATTATGATCTCTTACTTTAAAATCGTTTTCTGTATATTCTCTTTTGCATACATAACAACGATCAGAATTTTGATGGCTTATTTTCTCTTCTGAAGTTAAATTCATTGGCTCGTTTATTTGTAATAATTCATAAATTCTTTTTGATTCTGAAATTAAATATTCTACAAACGTTTTAGATGCATTTTCTCCTTCATATATTTTAAACTTTGAATATTCATCCACATCACATTTCGTATAACAACACCAACTGTTTGGTCGATGTTTCTGTAAGTTAATGGTATAAGATTCTTTTGGATTTGGTTGAGTGGTATGTATTTTTTGTAAGGTGCTTTCAAAATCCGCATATATAACAAATGGATGTTTGAATTGTTTATAATGAAGTCTAAATTGTACTTGACCTTCTGAAAATTCCATTCTCACAGGTGTATGAATACTGCAATTTGGTAGATGATTATCTAATAATTCTTTTTTATAAAAGCTATGTAAACAGAATCGACATGGATAAGTTTTATTTTCATGCTTCTTATTTATAAATGGACTCAAATGTTTCATCAGTAAATAATGCGTATTTTCATTGTCTGATATTAAAAGTAAATCAACATGTTTAGTTTTCTCAATTTTAGTAATTCTTAATGGATATAATATTTCTTTTTCATCTAGTCCAAATACGTTAACAGACACATCATTTTGGTTCTCAAATATACTTATCTGTTTTAATTGAACTGGAAATTTTATTCCTTTCCAATTATAATTTTTAGATACTTCTTTTATTCTTGTTGATAATCTATGTACATGACCTTCATCTAAACAATCAGATCTTGCTATGCACCATTTGAAACATTCATTATCATTTTTATTTTGAATATTAATCAATTCAAATTTTGGGTTCTTATATTTTATTGGAGTTTCAATATATAAAGAAGCTCTTAATGGTTTATATTTGGCTATTTTTGTTTCAAAATCTAACAGTTTATTGATAATCCAGCCAGATCCTTCTTTGGTAAACTTGCATATTTTTTCTTCAATTTTATTAATCATAACGTGAATAGTATCTTTTATTTGAGAATTATTTGTTATACTTGTCATAGTTCCGCTGTTAAACCAATTTGAAATTATTGATGTTCTTCCGTTAGGTAAATCTTTATAAAATTCAACGTGAAGAGAAAGACTGTTTTAAATTTTTCCAATTTTGTTCTTCAATTTTATTTTTAATTGTACTTATCATATTATTGATAAACATTTTTGGATCAATCATTCTAATATTTTGATAACAATAGGCTTTAAAATTTCCATATAATCCTTCTCGATAATTTTTATATTCACATTGTAATAAATTTCTTTGATGAATCTTACTTTTCTCGTGAATTTTAAGGTTTAGAACACTTTTATTACACATTGAGCATAATTTCTTTTTATCATCAAAATAATTCAAATTAAGCAATGATTGATTTGTATTTTTCATATATTTATTACTTCTTACATGAATTTTAAAATTTTTAATTTTAGTATTACAGATCTCACAAGTTGTCATTTTATTATAGATTTTTTTATTATAATTTTTTTTTTTTTTTTTTTTTTTTTTTTTTTTTTTTTTTTTTATTATAGATTTTTTTATTATAAGTCAATTTTGGATTTTCGTTATTCATCTTTGATTTTAAAAAAGGAGCTAATTTTTTTTCTAAATCTTTTATTCTTCTTGAAAATCGTTCTTTATCTAAAATTATAGAAGTTAGCTCATCGTTATATAAAATTACCCATCTCAAAAATATAATTATTTTGTTGAAAGGTGACTTTCTTTTTATTTTTATTCATTATAGATTTCTATATTTATGATAGAGAAAATATTTTTCCCTTAATTTCATAGAGCTCTTCAACTTTGCTCTCCTGTAATTTTTCTATATCTTTAATATTTTCCAACTTATTTTTAATAACTTTTTTTCTGTTAAAGCTATTTTAAAAATAATATCAAATTCGATTTCCTCGTACTTGAAAACTTATAAATCGATACCTCATTCTTCATTATATGTTAAGTAGAAGTAGATATGAACGTTTATAAAATATAAAAAAATCATTTAAAATCCTTAGATTTTGATAGTTTTTTTGTTTTGCTGTTTATAAATTTTAAAAAAATTAACAAATATTAACCTTTTTATTAATATATTTTAATGAAAGTTTGTATTTAATATTACTTTAGTGAGTCCTTCAAGTTTGGTCTTGTATAATTTTTCTCTATCTTTAGTATTTTATAACTTATTTTTTATAACTTTTTTTCTGTTAAAGCTATTTTAAAAATAATATCAAATTCGATTTCCTCGTACTTGAAAACTTATAAATCGATACCTCATTCTTCATTCTTATTAAAATTTTATCGAAAATTAATGCAAAATACCCAGCGAACGTGCTCATTTTTATTATTATTATTATTATTATTATTATTATTATTATTATTATTATTATTATTATTGACTACTAAGACTATTCCTATAGTTATTATTAACTCGACCGCTTGAAGCGGTCGATGAGACTACCACTACCACAACAACTGTAATTACTCAGTCAAATCTTCTTATCATTCTTTGCTCTTTATTACGTTCATTTATCTACTTGAAATAAACAAATACACATGTACACAATTCGACCGCTTCAAGCGATCGCTTTCCTATCCGATTTCTTTTATAAAAAAGGACCATACGGGTATTGAACGCGAGTCCTCTGAATCTGATTCACGTTACTCTAGCCACTGCGCTATGAAGACTCTGAGCAAAATCAATTTGGATCTTCTACTCTATTTAAAAATTTAATGTAATTTTTCTCCAACTCCTAGTTTTCGATACTAATATTCATTTTACAAAAAAAATTATAAAAATCGAAAATATAGATCTTAAAATTTTCTGTACAATTGATTCTATAAACTTTTCTGTAAAATCTGTATATGGAGCAGAGCAAACGCGGAACTCGCTCGATCAAGGTTTTCCTGCTAAAGTAATCATTCAGTTTTTTCGGGAAGGGCCTCGTAGCCTCTAAGCATCCCACCTCCGGTCTTAAACAAACATTTATAAGTAGTATGTAAAACGATGAGCGAGCAAAGCGAGCGAGTACCGGGCCATCACCGAATGATAGCGAGCGCAGCGAGCGAAAATGAGGGGGTGGCCCGGTACCATCATTTTACATACTACTTATATATATATGATAATAATGATAAAAATAATAATAATAATAATAATAATAATAATAATAATAATAATAATAATAATAATACTATTATTATTATTATCATTATATATATAATGATGATGATAATAATAATAATAATAATAATAATAATAATAATAATAATAATAATAATAATAATAATAATAATAATAATAAATTATAAGACTAATTGAGATTCGCTGAATTAAGCCGATGCTCTTAAAACTTCAATATCCATTCTATAGTACCTAAAGAGGGTAGTTTCCGCTAGACTTACACCATCCATTTTTATGCTCCTCAGGAGGATTAATCCTAAATTCCTCGGCGCACACAATATATATATATATATATATATATATATATATATATATATATATATATATATATATATATATATATATATATATATATATATATATATATATATATATATATATATATATATATATATATATATATATATATATATATATATATATATATATATATATATATATATATATATATATATATATATATATATATATATATATATATATATATATATATATATATATATATATATATATATATATATATATATATATATATATATATATATATATATATATATATATATATATATCAGTAATAGAAATGTTCTTAAGGAACCTAATTCTAAATATAAACAAACTTGCAAAGTTATTTTAAGATTAAAGAAAGTATTCGCATGTGTTTATGGTCTTGTATCGTATATAAATACGAGTGTTCTGACTGTCATGTCGACTATGTAGGCCAAACTAGCCTACAACTGAAGATGCGAGCCTTCAAACACATGGGTATCTCCTTTCGTACTAATCTTCCTATTTCCAATCCGGAATATTCAGCTATCAGAGATCACTCTAATCTCACCAAACATCCTATATCTCTCCAGAAATTTTCTATCCTCCAAAATGCTTCAAATGACGAAGATTTAAAAATTTTGGAATCTTTATACATAAAAACAATCAATCATACTCTTAATACCCAGAATTCCTCGCTCTCACTTCTAATTGCTTGATCTGTCTTTCATTCTGTTTTCTATTCTCTTTTTGTCTTGTCTATTTTTTAATCCTTCGTTTATATACTTTTCTACTATTGTATTTTTGTTAACATTTCTTTTATATTTAAAACTACTATTTTTAAAATTTTGTTCTTCACATATTTTCATTAATTTAAAAAAATTTAAAAAAAAAAAAAAAAAAAAAAAAAAAAAAAAAAAAAAAAAAAAATTCCGGTGATTTTTGTAATTTTGTTTATTCTATTTTTAGTACTGAAGATGTATTGTAATAAATACGAAACGTTTACTTTAAAATGAATTTAGCAGTTTTAATTGCAAGTTTGTTTTATATATATATATATATATATATATATATATATATATATATATATATATATATATATATATATATATATATATATATATATATATATATATATATATATATATATATATATAGTTGAGATAATACTAAAATAATAATAATTGCAATAAAATAATAAAAATATAAGAAAAATATTGATGTTAAAATAACATAAAAAAACCAAGACTAAAGATGCGAGCCTTCAAACACATGGGTATCTCCTTTCGTACTAATCTTCCTATTTCAAATCCGGAATATTCAGCTATCAGAGATCACTCTAATCTCACCAAACATCCTATATCTCTCCAGAACTTTTCTATCCTCCAAAATGCTTCAAATGACGAAGATTTAAAAGTTTTGGAATCTTTATCCATAAAAACAATCAATCATACTCTTAATACCCAGAATTCCTCGCTCTCACTTCTAATTGCTTGATCTGTCTTTCATTCTGTTTTCTATTCTCTTTTTGTCTTGTCTATTTTTTCATCCCTCGTTTATATGCTTTTCTACTTTTCTATTTTTGTTAACATTTCTTTTATATTTAAAACTACTATTTTTAAAATTTTGGACTTCACATATTTTCATAATTTTCTGAATAACTTTAATATGGCTTCGTCATATTTTCTTATTAATAAATTTTTATTATTTTATTGCAATTATTAATATTATTTTAGTATTATCTCAATTTATCAGAAGAATTTTGCAGGGTTTTCTTTAATGTGTTTCGAGAAAATGACTGAGACATCGTCATAAGATCCGAAGTATCATCTTTTCTTATTACCATACTGGTTTTAGGATGAGGTTTCAAAAAGCAATTTGGCGTGAGAGGTATAACATCATTAGAACTTGAAGTATAAGTTAGAGGACTGGAATTAATAGCATTATTAAAGAGCGGGCATTGTCACTTCCATATCACTGTTTGCATGTTTGTCAGTTTGCTAGATTGGCTATTTGTTTGTCAACTCTGATCGTAAGTTTTTGTGCAGAATGGTGGGTGTACGCAGACGTGGGTTCTCTATACATTTCACCAACGTCCGTGGTTTACGCTCCAACGTAGCTTCTGTGGAATGCCATCTCTCTAATTCTCATCCTAACCTTTTACTCTTGTCTGAGACCGAGATATCAAAGAATTCCTATTCTAACTTTTTTAATATATCTAACTATAACTTATTTCATAATTTCCGTTCTAAGGGTGGAGTTTATGCCTTTGTTAACACCAACACTCCGGTAACACGTCTTGTGGATCTTGAATCTCCTAACTTCGATGTTCTGTGGCTTAAAATCTTTCTTCCTACCTTATCAAAAAGTCAAGCTCTTTTGGAAAAAACTCTTCCTGCATTGTTTTTAAGCAGTATATTAGTTTTAAAGTAACAATCAATGTTGATTCCTCTTAAAAGCGCTGAAAACTTTTATAAAAGAGCACAAACTCTAAAAAGAACATTTAGATTAGAAACTTTTTAAAATTTTCAACAAGAAGATTAGTACTTACATTGACAGTGGTAAGCACTAGAGAAGAATTATTTTCGGTGCTCTCTTATCAAAAATTTGGCCAGTAACTGGGAGCAGATGCCAGCCATTCTGGTACATGCTGCCAAAATGATAAATTTTTTCGAAACTCAGCTATAGTCAAATCTTTAGTGAGTAAGTCGGTTGAATTATCTTCAGACCTCAGGAAATGAAATTTAGGAAAGAGATGATGGTCTTCTTTTAATGGGTAAACCATTTTATTAATATCTTGGATTCTGTTTTTATGAACACGCTTTTGTTTTTTCTTTCCCCACTCTCTATCCAGGCCAAGAACACTTGTGAATCCGAAAATATATTTAAATTTTTAAAACCTTGAACCTTGAAAGCATCCCAGTTCTTGCTGTAAGCATTTTAAAGCCAAGCAAACTGATAAGAGCTTTAAGCATGGCAGCGTTTTCCCTTTTAAAGGAGCGACTTTACCATTAAATCAAAAAATGCTGGACGCTTTGCTATTAGAGAAACCGTAACAAAAAGAACTTGCATCACAAAATATGCTAAACGATAATTCGGAGCCTTCAGTTTGAAAACAAGATCTTTCAAATGGAATATCTTTTGAAGAAACCACATCTAAACGCAGCTTCTCTCATAAGGTCTTTATAGGGGATCCTCCAACTGGAAAATACACTTTTTGGGGGGATCTTCATATTGAAACAGTTTATAGGAAAATCCTTCCTAAATCTAAATATTTTCTTTTAGAAAAATCTATGAGAAGGTTTTTTAACAGGTTTTGAACCCCTCTCCTGTTTGTTTCTGACTTTTTTTTTCTACAAAATCCTTAATTAAATACATAATTTTAATATTTTTTCTGTTTTTTCGATTAAGGAATTGGAAACATATGTAGCTTTCAAATGAAAGCTTAAAAAAGTTGATGCCTCTTAGGATAGGTAGTTTGTTATTCTTTTTTTTATTATTTTTTTATATCTCCTCCTGTGGGCAAAGGCCAGAGGCCCACCAAATACCACCGGAGTTGGGAAAGATTTATATCATGGTCGATGGAGGCCGACGTGTCTAGATACACGGCGTTTGAAAGTATGTAAGTCAAAGGAAGTTGGGAAAACAGATGAGGGGAGTGTGTTCAAGACTTTACCAGTAAAGTATATTTAAGATTGAGCATAGGGTTAAATCTGGGGTCGGAGAGTTGGACAGAGAAAGGATGAGACTGTGTAGAAAGGCGTGTGACACGAGCTCTTCTTAATGGAGGAGATATGCGACGAGAGAGGTCAGAAGAGCAGTGTCTGTTGTAATAGCGATAGTAAAGAGAGAGTGACACAACAATTCGACGGGCAGAAAGAGATTGAAGAGAGTTAGTAAGAGCAGGAGAGTTGATGAGACGAAATGCCCTAGACTCCACCTTCTCTAGGAGAGCTGTGTTTGTGGAACCAAACCAATGTGCGAAGCATACTCCACACAGGGGCGAACAACACTCCTATACAGAGCAAGCAACTAGGGTGGCGTGAAGTAATTCTGAAAGCGCCTCAGAACACCCAACCTCTTAGAAGCTTGTTTAGAAAGAGAAGTAATGTAATCTTTCCAAGAAAGATCACGAGAAAAATAAACACCAAGAATATTAAGAACAGATGAAGGCTTGAGCTGTGTGTTTTCGAAGTAGATATCATAGTTATGTGGATGATTGTGTTGAGTGGAAAAATGAAGGAATTGAGTTTTTGAGGCATTGAAAACAACCATGTTTTCTCTGCCCCAATTTGAAATATGTGAAAGATCAGAGGTTAGTTGCTACAAGGCTACCCTTCTCGAGTCTATGAGCTGCTGTTAGGTGGGGGATGTTTTTCAAACTGGAAGGAATAATGAAGGGCGGAGTAATCAGCATAGGAGTGGATAGAAGATGAGGTAATAGAGAGAAGGTCATTAAAGAAAAGTAGAAAAAGTGTTGGGGATAGGACAGAGCCCTGAGGAACACCACTTTTATTAGATTTAAAGGAAGAACGATGGCCGTCTACAACAGCTGCTATAGAACGACCGGAAAGGAAATTAGTGAGAAGATCACAGGGAGAAGGATAGATACCGAAAGAAGGAAGTTTAGAAATCAAAGCTTTGTGCCAGACTCTAACGAAGGCTTTCGATATGTCCAGCGTCACAGCAAAAGATTCACCGAACCCATTTGAAATTTTGAATTTTTTTTTCTTTCAAATTTTGTCAAATTTCACTTGAGTTTTAATAGATCCGTAGTTATTTCCTGGTTCAAACTTTGTCAGTACCTTCATCCAACTGTTTTTAGTTCACACAGAAAATTTGAAAGAAAAAAATGAAACCTTTTTTTTTTTTTTTTTTTTTTTGGCAAATTTTTTTCACTAAAAAGTTCTATTTTGAGAAAATCGCATAAACGTAAGACTCATAATGTTATTTATAAAGTACGTTCTATGTTTGACTGGTCATATCTCAGTAACCATTTTGAGTTATGAAAAACATTATATATTTGGGAATCTGATTACTATTTCCTATAAAATTATACCAAAAAATTTTTTTTTAAATTTATTAAAAATTTTTTTTTTGCAGTTGCCATATATCGCCAAATTAAAGGTCATTCGACAAGTGTCATTTCAAAAGTCTTTTTCTCAAGAACCGCTTGGAATTAGGAAAAACTAAATATAGCTTTGGAATCAACATAGGTTTTACTAAAAAATAAGGAAACAAAATTTTTACCCCCAAAGGTTGGTGGAAAGTCCTCCTTTCAGATTTTTTGAGTAGTCAGACCCCAGTAACCATTTGGAATTATGAAAAACTAATTACATATTTGGAATCAGGAGAAAATTTGCTATAAGAATATTTGGAAAAAAAATTAATTAAAAAAATAAAAATCTTTGAGAGTGATTTGCCGACATTTTCAAGATCGTTGACAGGTGTTACTTGAAAAGTCTTTTTCTCAGGAACCGTTTGGAAATAGGAAAAACTACATACAGATTTGGAATCAACATAAATTTTACTATAAAACTGATGAAAAATAAAAATGAAAATATTTCCCTCAAATACTAGGGGTCTTTCCATTAGAGATTTTCCTTTGAGATTTTTTGAGTGGTCATATCTCAGTAACCATTTGAAATTATAAAAAACTAATTACATATTTAGAATCAGGAGAAGATTTGCTATAAGAACGTTTCAAAAAATTTAAAAACTCGAAAAAAAATTGCATGGTATACGAACATTTAATATTTTCAAGGTCATTCGACATGTGTTATTTAAAAAGTCTTTTTCTCGGGAACGGCTAAGAATTTAAAAAACTGATTGCAGATTTGGAATCTGCATAAATTTTACTATAACACTGATGAAAAAAGAAAACAATTTACTAATAAATTTCACTCCTAAAAAAGGATAAGCATGTGGTAGGAGGGTCCATTAATTCTATGTCGATTTCATCATCCGAATTCATGTCCTGTTCCCATGTTCTCCTCATTAGAAGACGTCCATGTATTGTAAATGGAAGAAACAGTGATAAGGGTTCAAATCTTTAGCTATTTGAGAAAGAAGCTGATGTTTCGAATTGGCTGAGTTGATTTCAAAATCACTCAATCTGATAGTGTCAGATGAGGTGTCGAAAAGATATCCCAAAACTCTTTCTTCTGAGCTTTGGTGTTTGGCTAATTTTTTTTAGCCTCGAAAAAAATTTTTTTAGTTCGGGTTATTTGAGTTCCAACTGCATAAATCCAATCCCTTCACTCATTCTTGAAGTGGTTTGACAAAATATTTCTTTTAAATTGTCAATAGAAGAGTTGGAATATATAAAATTATCCATATATAAATTATTTTCCAATAAGTAAGAACAGAGATCTGGGGGATACTGTTTTGCATGGTGTCTTATAACAGCTCCCAATATATAAGGACTTACTGATAGCCCGAAAATGATAGAGGTGTAACGATAGGTATAAAGTACACCTCCTTCCTAAAAGAAGAATCAGAACTGATTTTGGTCCTCATCTGCAAAAAGCTTTCGAAATGTCTGCAAGTACGACATATTTGTTGGTTTGAAATTGAAAGTAATAATCGAAATAAAGATGCCATCAGATCTACACCAGGATAACAAGCCTGGTTTAAAGATGGGCTATTCCCGATGCGAAGGCTGCAATTAAAGACAGGGCGAATCTTCGTTGTGACTTGTTCTGCAGTCTTAATAACAGGCCTATGAGGGATCCAAATGTATCGATGAAAATATTTTGGAGACACATGGACGGCTCATGATGCCATCAGCCTCGTATTGCCGAAATATATCTTCATAAGCTGAAACGAGACCCTTATTAGGAAGCTTTTGTGTTACTCGATGAAGCGCAGCTAAAGGTACTTTGTGTTTTGAAGTCACAGCTTTCAATATCTTCTTCATACCAAGGGATCTCAACATGATTACTTACCTTCCTTATATTCAATACTCTCATTGAATTGACGTTCGAAGATGGCATCGATGGAACCTTGGTCGACCTCTTCATTGATATCTATAGATTCTAATTTCTAGATGTTTTTCATGCCGACTTCAAATTCCAAGTAGGAGTGAGTATGACTTAAAAGAATCAAAGTAAGAAGGAGACGGATCCACCATGAGATTAACGATACTTTTGGGAATTTTCTTTACAATTTTGAGAAGAGAAGTAGACAACAAACGGGACTCCTTTGATTGTCAAGTGGTTCTGTCACCTTGAGGATGACTCGAATCATCTCCAAATATCATTTCGATTAGAGAAGGAGTTTAAAAACTACTGACTGGTCCGAATGGAACGAAACCATGAGAGGAATCGAATGGCACTCTCTCTCACACAGTTGACCACCTTGAATGCTTCATGAGATATATAGCATTTATTTCTAGAAGACATTCCACATTATTGACAACGTCACCATGACGTCTTTAGTGATAGGATCGATCTGCTATCTTAAAATTGTTCCTTTGTATATTATATTCGGCTCCCATCAATCCCTTGGCTTCAAAACCAATGTCAAGATTGGGATCAACAAGAGCTGGAATTTGGGTATATGATCCACAACATATATTCAATTCTAAATCAATGGAATAAATTATTGTAGTTTGCTTTCCCTTATAAGTTTTTACACTATTGTTTTGAAGAGGAAGTGAAACAATATTCACTCCTAATTTCTTCATGACACTTCCCCTGAAGTATCCTCTCTGCGAACCAAAATCTAAAAGAGCTCTTACCTCTTGAACTTTATCCCGTTTTTGATCTAAAGGGAGATAGTAGGAATGATGTTGAAGGAAAGAGAGGAACCCGTATTGGTAAATAAATGACTTCGTTGAGATTCATCCTCACCTGTATTTGCAAGGGAAGATAAATGAGTAGGAGAGTCCTCCTTTGTTCTAGGGTGTTGATAAGTCTTCTTTTTAACATTTGCTTGAGAGGAGCAAAGGACAGAGATATGTTTCTTGCTTTTACAGTTGAAGCAAGGGCAGCTAAGTCCATATCACTTAGCATGACACTGCTGTGTAGAATGCTTAGTGATAGAGCAGCAAGGACAGAGTCTTTTCACTACACAACGCTCTTTTGTAGATGATGGATTCAAACAGATGGTGCAGCTCTCGCCGACTACCGAATACATTCTCAAAAGAGAGTTGAAATGATCTAAATTGAAAACAGTCTGATTCTCTAGTAAAAATTTTGCACTTCAATGGAGGAATTTTGACACCACCTCCTTGAATAGGGCTTTGCCCGTCAGTGGTGGTGATGTGTAAAAAAATAAAAAATGATGACATAAAATGTTCACCATCACAAAGTTTGCACTTTACTGAAGAAGATTCCGATTAAAAACTAAACTTTTTTGGAAGAGTGGTATTTTCTTGCTGAGAGTACGCAGAAGATGGAAAAGATGATGTTTTTTTCCAAATTGAAGGAGTATTAGCTGAAAATTAATATGGACGATTTTTCCTTATTCTTTCCATAGATTTTAAAATTATCGAAGATAACGTTTATGGAAGGATACTCTATCTTCGTTACGATTTTCAATTCTCTCAGGAAACTTAAAGGCAATTTGTCCACCATAATATGACTTAGAAGTTTGCATAATGATGAACGCTCCTCCATAAATCCCAAATCAAATTCTTTAAATTCATGGATGTGAGTACAAACTTCTGAAACGAAAGCTCTCACTGCCTCAAAATTTTTGTTGTCAATGACAGGAGCTGTCTATTTTATGAAATAGAGAATCGATTATGAAGGCACACCTAGATATAAATCTTTTAAAATTTAAAGGGCTACTTCATAGTTGTCATCAACATTAGGGAGATGTTCCACATCTTTGAGTGCAATGCTCGAAAGATGGGCCTTCAAATATTGAAGTTTAACGGCGTCACTCAGGTCTCGCCGACTACCGAATATATTCTCAAAAGAGAGTAGAAATGATTTAAATTGGAAACGGTCTCATACTCTAGTAAAAGTCTTGCACTTCAATGGAGGAATTTTGACCGCTTCCTTGACGGTGATCCCTCACAAAATAGGTTGTGCCCTCGAGTGTTTCATAACATTCGCCTGAGGATTAGAGACGGAGGCTGAAGAATAATTGAGATGCATTTTCTGCTGAAGTATGAAACTTGCTCATTGTCTTTTGTTATTGTAGATGATAGTAAGACCCACCCACTATTTCCTCATTTAGATAGGTGTTTTTATACTTGAGAAGACCAGATGAATGTATTAAGGCCTCTTTATCTCCATCATTTCGACGAACCTCTAGAAGTCTTGACGATACCTCATCCAACATATACGTTATGAGAAGTGATTGTTTCTGTCAGTTTGCACAATTTCCTAAAGTTGTTTGAAAAGGAGAGTCACCATTCTTTTTGCTACTCCTCTCATTCTCTTGAGGATGATAGCTTTTCTTTTATTTTTTCAACTTTTTCTTTCATTTCCACGGGTGTGAGGTTTTGTTATACTATCTCCACGTTACTGGTGATAGAAGTTTCCATTTCTTGAAGAAGTGTAGATGCCGAAGAAATGTCTTCTGTATTCATTTTTGCCATAAATTTTTGCAAACTTAAAATAATAATTTTTAAACAAGTAGAGCAAAAGTTTTTTTTGTTTCACTTTTTTCTACACTTAGAGCAAAAGCTCTGAATTTATCCAAATAAATCCAATATTACAGAAAAACCCTATTGTATTAGTTATTGGAATATTAACATATTAAGGACTCTATATCTCTGACATTTTGTCGCACCTCTTGAAGGTTTGACGGTACCTCTTCTAACATAGACGATATGAGAGGTGAATTATTTCTATCAGTATGCACAATTCCTAAACGTTGCTTGAAAAGGAGAATCACCTTATTTTGTAAATTTTCGACTTGATGAGTGTGACTGCGAGTGTCCTTATTCGAAATCTAAAGGATATATTTAAAAAATGATAATTTGACTATTATATCACAATAATGCAAATGTCTACAGGTCTGATATTTAGAATGTAAATAGTATGATGCTAATTTATACCAATATTACTCGGGTTTTCAATCTGCTCCTTTCGTTTCCTTCAAGGCATCCCC
>SEYY01017518.1:0-17409 GCA_009176605.1 Armadillidium nasatum
TACAAACAGCCATTATAATTAATGGTTATTTTGTAAGGTTCTTTTCATGTATATATAAGTTTTATAAAAAAAAAAAAAAAAATTTTTTGAAAACAAATATTAAAATTCAGTTATTCTTTCTTTAAATTTTTTTTTTTTCCTTTTTTTTAAACCTAGATTTTGCAAATGAACCATATTGAAATACAAGCATGAATTTACCATAATTGTACCACCACCACAAACTACTACTACTTATACGATATTAATGTAAAGAAGAGAAAATAATGAAAACATAATATAGAAAAAAAACTATAATTATAGCCTTGTATTTTATACATTTATTTTAAAACATAATTCACAAAATAAAGCCGAATTACTTATGTACATAATTTAGAAACTCTAGAACCTATTTCTTACACACACACACACACACACATTTATATATATATATATATATATATATATATATATATATATATATATATATATATATATATATATATATATATATATATATATATATATATATATATATATATATATATATATATATATATATATAGTCTACGTAGGGGGCATTTTAATCCCTGCTTACCTACCAGATTAATTAAGACAAAACTTCAATAATTTAGAAATTATTATACAATTTCCAATAATTTAGAAAATGTTATAATTATTTTCACGTTTCTGTAATCACTAACCTTAAATCTTGACTCATAAATGAATGTTTATATAATTAATCATTCAGATATTATTTTTATATTCATAAATTGATGAAAACATTCCGCATTTTTGCCTCACCCACGAAGCAAAGGAATATTTTTGGATATGAGAGTTTGTACAGAGTTTTATGTTCTGATATATAGCGCTTGTGAGTTGTATAAGAAAATATAGTGGGGAAGAAAGGAAGGATATAGCATAGCCGTTAAGTCTGTGATAAGAGAGTTTTTGGGGATAAAAAGAGGAATTGGAGTAAAGATTAGTTAATTACACGAGTTTTACTTTGGAAGAGGGTCGACAAAAGAATCTGAATTATTATCGACAGTTATGCAACAATTCGACATCTAAAAAATGAGTGAAGAGAGTTAGCAACTTTGAGTTCATCAAATGAAAAACTATAGACTCCACCTTATCATTAAGAATTTGTGAATAATATCACTTCACATAAGATAGGTAAAAAATTATCCATTCAAAGACCGGCAAAAACCCGACACACAGTAGACAATTGTAGTAATAGGAAGAAATTTTGACTGAGAATTAGAACCACAAACTTTTTAGAAGCTTATAATTAAAAAAAAAAGATAAAGACTTTATCCTTCCATGAAAACTAAGGATAAAAATTCCAAGAATTTTAGGAAAAGCATAAAGGTTTAGGTTGTGTTTTCGAGAAACAAACAAGAGTTGGGTAGAGGTTGACGTTGAGGTAATAGATAAAGTAGGAATTGACGTTTGAAATATTAATAAAAACTATGTTATCTTTGCTCATACAAATTCTTAGTATGAAGCTCATATAAAGTGAAAAAGACTTCTTATCCTTGGAAGAAAGTACAATACTAGACATAAACGAGTTTGCGATGCAGAAGTTGATGCAGCCCGAAAAATGCTCTTTAGTAATAGCTCTTTGTTCGCATGGTGAAAGTTCATGTTCGAACCCTCCTGCAGGGTATTATAGGAAGCATCTTCCTAAAACGCTTTCCTCCTTAAATAAGGTTTCATGAGACAAGAACTTTTTATAAATATATATATATATATATATATATATATATATATATATATATATATATATATATATATATATATATATATATATATATATATATATATATATATATATATATATATATATATATATATATATATATATATATATATATATATATATATATATATATATATATATATATATATATATATATATATATAATATATATATATATATATATATATATATATATATATATATATAATATATATATATATATATATATATATATATATATATATATATATATATATATATATATATATATATATATATATATATATATATATATATATATATATATATATAATATGCAAATGATTCATTATATAGGACTGAACGAGAAGTTCGACTTTAGGAGAATGTGAAATGGTTCTGAAGCTTTGAAGAAAGTCAAGATGAGGAAACGAGGAAGAAGCAAAATTTGAGGGAACATTATTTATTTATTGGGAAAATGTCAGAGAAAATTAATTGAAAAAAGATGAACCAAAAAAGTTAACCAACTTTTTTATACGAGGATATTTTTTTTCGTACGACGGAAGGATAAAATTTGCAGTTTCTCAATGAAAAATACGTAATGTACCAAAAATGTTGGGAACTTGAAGACAACAATAATAGACGTGATTTCTGTGATTAATTAAAGTAATAAAAAATGAGAGTTAAATCAATGTTTATGAGTAAATCAAATGAAGAATATGGAATTAGAATTGGTTACTAACTTTGTGCACTCAAAGGATCTTATCATATCACGGCAATGATCAATTCCAATATATACTAAGGAAATATGACCCCAGTTATGCTTTTTTGAGATATACCAAATTTTCTAATACTCGTCTTTGTCAAAGGCAGAGGACATTTCAAGGGAAGACCTCGAAAACTTAGTTATAAAGATAAGTGCACAAGATCTCAAAGGAATAAAAATCTTAATAAAAGGCAACGTGCCAAAAAAAAAAAAATACTTTTGGTTTATTTCAATATTATCAGGGATAACAGTAGGAAGTTTTACTAAGTAGTCAAGGTTATGGTTAGTGAAATAGAATACAGGTTAGCCAAGTTTATTACAAACACTGGAAGAAAATTGACAATTATAACTGAAATAATTTAAAATTATTCTCTAGACAAAAAGAATAGTCAAGAGAATGTGTTTTAACATCAAGGTAATAATCAAAGCTCGGAAATTTGAAAAAAAAAAAAAAAAAAAAAAAAAAAAAAAGAGAGAGAGAGAGAGAGAGAGAGAGAGAGAGAGAGAGAGAGAGAGAGAGAGAGAGAGAGAAGAGAGAGAGAGAGAGAGAGAGAGAGAGAGAGAGAGAGAGAGAGAGAGAGAGAGAGAGACCAAAAAATGTAAAATTCAGGAATCTACGAATTTGCAACACGAGAACTACAAAGCGCTCCACATTTGACACATAAATACAATATCCACCATTGAATGAAATTCTAGGACAGATATAAAATAAGAGCAGACAGACTAAGGTTTACTGTCAGAGCTTTAAGACGCGCATGTTTTGGTGAAGATCAGGCATTATGATGTAATGAAAAACAGATTGTACTTATCAGAAAGGAAAATAATAAATGACTGCGCTAATTTCAAATTCTGACAAATAAAAATTAGTTCGTTTATGTACTTAAATAAACTATTAGTTTGATAAGGTGTCATTTCAACCACACTATTTGGTTGCTGCCTTTCTAGGCTGCATTAATCAATCTAGCATAGCAGTGTTTAAAAAGAAACGAATAAAGCGTAGTAGTATAGGTAGTATGTAATGGAAATGAGAGTGGAAGGAGCTACTGGAAGTGTCAGTAAGTGAATTATCCACAAGTGGTTCAACCACTGAGTACTGATGAGCAATAAAATGCTCCAGTCTCTCCAATTTTTAATATGACCATTAAAAAACTTGTTATTCGAATAGTAAATTTAAAAAGACACATTCTAACAGGGCATTTTGTACCAGAAATTTCCAGTCCTTCCAATTTTTCCTACGAGTATTAAGAAATTATTAACCGAATAGTATATTCTAACAGAATGCTCCAATCCTTCTAATTTTTTCCCCTTTTAGTTGAGGGAGTTCAGCTTTCAAAATTAAAACGAAACAAAACTCCTATTTTAAATATTTCTTTTAATCGCTCTTTGTCAATACTTTTAGAGTTCAGTCACTGTGAAAACTTTTTCTATACTTTTAAAAATAAAAAAAAAACATTTAACTTCAATTCTACACGCCACGCTTAATAAAATTCTAAATTTTTAAAAAATTTAGAAATTGCATTCTCCTAAAATTTGAACGTAACCCTTCAAAAACACTTTCTGAAATTAATTAAGTATCCCAAAAGAAATTTATTTATTCTAAACTTTTTACAAATTTACTCGAGTTTACTCTTCCATAAACACATTGGTATATCTGTTACTATTACAGATAGCACCCTATAAATAATATAATTAACATAAATAATTATAAAATATATTTTTGTATAAGGCACATTTCTGGATTTTTCTTTTTAATTATCTTATTTAATTATTAATTATTAACATTTTTGCACACATACGTTCACAGTTTTCCAAAATTTTTATGGATTTTAAATCACTTTAATGCCACTACTAATTCTATTGTCATATTAATGATGTAAGATTTAATATCGATTATTTTATAAACATCGATATAAAATATCGATAGTTATTTATGATATATCGAAATATTTTTAGCATTATATATAATATATATATATATATATATATATATATATATATATATATATATATATATATAATATATATATATATATATATATATATATATATATATATATATATATATATAAAGTAATTTTAAATAATAATAATAATTTTCCAGTTGCAAAAAAAAAAATAAATAAATAAATAAATAAAATGTAAAAATTTTGAAGTTTTTAGTTTGTGAAAATGTTTTTCCTCTATTATTTTTACAAACTTCAGTTACTAAATCTTTGTTTAATAATAATTGTACGTGCGATTTTCTTTAATTAAAAACCAAATTAGTCAAACGTGGTATTTTTATTATTATGTTTCATTATACGTGGATATAAATACTTTTATTTAAGTTTTATTAACCATTAATAAAACAATGTTGTTTTTCTTCGTCATTGGAGAACATTGATCTGGCAAACATTAATAAAACAATGTTCTTGCTCGTCAATGGAGAACATTCGACCTAACAAACATCAATAAAATCAATTATTTCTTCATCGTCACTGGGGAACATGAACCCAACAACTTTTATTTCTTACTAAAAAAAAAAAAAAAAAAGGACAATAATTTTTTATGATCATATCACGTGTTTCTTATCAGAGTCTGCATATTGCCCTTTCAAGGGGGGAACTTTCTAGTTAGTTTCTTGGATTCGCAATAACTCAACCATTATGCTAAGATTCAAAATACATTTAAATCAACCAATTCCTGAATATACAAAGTTACTACACTACAAAAATTGTTCTAACGAAGTGTTGGGACAAGTGGCAAAAATGTCAAAATAAAATTTTCAATAGAGAAAAGACTTGTTAAGCATAAGAAAGTCGCTTCACCGATTTATTTTCTAATAAGAAAATAACTGAAAAAATTTGTCATGACATTTTTGCCACCTGTCCCAACGATTCGTTAGGACAATTTTTTCAGTATTGTGAAGAAAGTCAGTATTTCGAAACTAGTTCTCTCGATGAGTGGTTGGCTTGTCTTAACAAACTCGTAATAGTCTGAAGGGTAATTTTTGTCTGCCTGGAGGGACGATACATTCCTTACGCTGGTGAGATTCTCTCTCTCTCTCTAAACCAAAAATAAATGTTTCACCTCTCAGAATTTGTTTCATTACATTGCGGTCGATTATAAAAATTAACTAAATCTATTTTAAATATTTTAACATAAAATTGTGGCGTTTAAAATTGTAATAGGACCCTATGAATGGCCTTCAAGGCATTTACAATGAATCACGTGTTTTTTGACGTTTTTTTTCGGAGAAAGTGGATTTAATTTTTTTTTTTTTTTTTGTTTAAAAATTATAAAATATTATTTAATATTCATATAATTTGTATTACATGTAGGTGCGTATTTTCATTCATTATTCACCCTATTCATCATCATCTTAAATCACAATTTTTTTTTTGCCTTTTCCTTAATTATTTTTAAATTTTATTACTCTTTTATCTCTATTTTATATATATTATTATATATAACATATATATAATATTCATATACATATATATATATATATATATATATATATATATATATATATATATATATATATATATATATATAATATATATAATATATATATATATATATAAATATATATAATATATATATATAATATATATATATATATATATATATATATATATGTATAATGTGTGTGTGTGTGTGTGTGTGTGAAATGTAATAATCAACAAAGGGTGTAGTAGGGGCATTTAGTACTTGAAACCATAACCATTATACAATATAAAAAGGTTAATACTAATTAATGAAAACTATTCTAGAGTTTATACACTTCGGCCATTCTGAGATAGCGTTCAGTACATTCAAGTTAATTATTTTAATATTTTTCTCTACCTCACTCTTGTTTTTCTTTATACTCTATCACTCAATCTTATCAACTTGCTCTTTCTTATTAGTTAAAATAATTTTCTTTTTTTTTTTTTTTTTTTTTTTTTTTTTTTCTGACGGGGTTTTGCCCTTTTTTTCTCTAGGAAACATTTTTAGGAGTATATACTCAGGACTCCCCATGTAGGATCGAACCAGCCTCAAAAGGAAAAGAAAAAGGGACTCACTCAATGGCCAACATGAAACGGGAGGGGCTTCTTTAGTGTTTTGGTTGGGTGTGTGTGTGAAAGGTAAAGAAAAGGGTGTAGTAGGGGCATTTAGTACTTGAAACCATTATACAAGCGGTATAGAGAAAGGTTAATACTGTTAATATTTCAGTTATTATTTTTGCTTTTAAAATAGTTCTACTATTAGTTACTACAACCTTTTCAAATTGTGCAAAGCTTTTTTTTAACTTTAGATCTCAAAATCTAATAAAAAATTAAACTCTTAAGGATTTAAAGATAAAAGTAGTAGACTCACTCAATGTCCTTCTGACGTGGCGGGAGGAAGGAGGTAGGCTTAGCGAGTCTTCAATGAAACTAGATATTTCTTATTCAACAAAAGTATACACAGTCTTAATAAAAGTATTTCTGAAGTTTCTATAAGAAAGGCCTAAGCATCGGCTCAAGTGAAAGGTACTCAAATACTGCTCGACTGCTCATGGTAACATCAAATTGGTTTCAAGGAATAGTCAGCAGTCCTTTGTTAAATAGGCTTCAAGACAATTTAGACTATAAACAATTACATTATTTACCAAATATCCAGTTAATATTGGTATCATTGCATTTGTAAAGTCTATTATCAGATATTTTTAAGACTGCTTATAATATATATATTATATATATATATATATATATATATATATATATATATATATATATATATATATATATATATATATATATATATATATATATAGTATATATATATATATATATAATAATTTTTATACAATCTGTCAAATGTTTAATACACATCTTATACATAACTTATTATAACGACGTTATCCAGCTAACCTTATAATGGATTATCATCGTTTGACTCGTCTAGTGATGGTGCTAGATATATACGAAAAAGGAATCAGTTTAACTTTTATTACACGTTTTAAGGTTAGATAACATGAAATTTTACTTTTTTACAAGCCGCACAAGAATCTTTCGTCTGGCAGTCATTTTTTAATTTTTTTTTTAGAAATTAGAAAACAGGAAATACCCTAAATCGTCTACAGGAAAAGTAGTCGACAATTTCATCACTCACTCTTGTTTTTCGGCCATACTCTATCACTCATAGCAACCTCTTTCAGTTATTAGTTATTCAAATTTTCTTTTTGAGACTTCTGTCGCTAGCTTTATCTCCTACCTTATTTATACACTTCGGCCATTCTGAGATAGCGTTCAGTACATTCAAGTTAATTATTTTAATATTTTTCTCTACCTCACTCTTGTTTTTCTTTATACTCTATCACTCAATCTTATCAACTTGCTCTTTCTTTTTAGTTAAAATAATTTTCTTTTTGAGACTTCTGTCGCTAGCTTTATCCCTCCAACTATTCAACAATTCTTCCCTCCAATATTTTCTTTGCAATATTACTGCAAGGTAAGGTGACCATATTTTTCTGAACAAAAATCGGGACGCTTCTGAAATTGCCCCTCCCCACCTCAAAATACCTACCCTGACCATAAGGGTTTTAAGGAATGTATAAAGGGTGATTTTTAATATAAAGAAGATACGAATGTTGTTTTCACCAAGTCATATGGTTTATTAGTTAACATTCTACAAAAAAAAAAAAAATTTTTGCTTTCTTCTGCCCCCAAGCGCGGCGCCCTCTGGTTGGCTGAAAAATTTTGCCAAATCTGAAAAATTGGAACAAAATCTTTCCCGATCTATCATCTAAAAAAAATCGGGATGGACCACTGCAAGGTCAAAATTTTAATTTTGGGTTTATTTTTTTTTACCCCTTTTTTTTTTTTGTTTTGCTACGATTCATTTGTACAAAATAAGTATTAAAATTTAATAAGCTTTCAAAAACTGTTTGATATTTAGTAGCATTTCTTTCTTAACTGAGAATGAATCTTATCCAAAAATGCGAGCAAGGCCTTTAAATAACATTTCTTATGGTGGCGATCAGCGTCAGAAATGAAAGTTACCTTCATGTGTTCGTCGTGATTGGCCAGTGCAATTAATGATGCGTCGAAGAGAATAACCCAAGAGAGAAGTTTCTTTGACTGACAAAGCAACGATTCTACTTGCGAAGTATACTTCATTGCAACGTACTTTTCACAGTCGTAGAAAAATTTGGGTGGCAGCAAATGATATGTGTGTGATATTTTATTGCCTAAACGTTTACTTCTTAGCTTACGATTCTGGTACTGATTTTTTTATTTTTATGTAAACTGATGTCAGGTCCTTGTAGTTAGTTTCCTTTACGGACACATTTTCTAATGCTTTTGATATTCCCCGAAAATAGTAAAAACTTTTAATATAGTTATCCTAAATTTATATCTTGAAAAAAAAAAAAAAAATAAAAAACTTTTTTAATGGTTTTCTATTAAATATCGGTTATTAACCATCATTTATATAGTTCGAAAAAAAACATCTCTAAGTGAAAAAACTTCAAAACTTCATTAACAAAATATTTTTTTTAAATTCAAGTTCAAAGAACTACTTTTTTTTTTTAATTCAATGAATGTTAATATTTTAATGCGAATTAAAGGTGCAGATTTTGAATTTCATACAGAAGGATAATCCTAAAGAAGGATTTAAAGTTTCTATTTGATAATGACAATAAAGGCATGAATGCAAAGGGCTTCTCAAACTTTTTCTATAGCAACCCTACTTTCATCAAGCAAATTTCTTCTCGACGATCTTTTCAAATTACCATAATAAATTTGAATAAACACAAAGACTTTTCGCGACTTCCTTGCACCCTTTTGTTGACCCTTTTTAGGGGTCACTATTCCCAATTTGAGAAGCTATGGTCAAGCATATTCTCCCTCTCTATACGAAATAACTCTGAATATATATAATCCAGATATACTTACAATATATAACGTTTCAATCTGCTATACTTTAACATCACAAACAAAAATACTGAAGAAAATATGCTTAGCAGGTTCAGGACAATTTGATGTTTTTCTTCTAGGAAATCAAGCATTACATTCGTGTTATAAGCTTTATCAAGGTCTATTTCCAAGTGTCATTTCACAGCCAAGGTAAGGAATTAAAAACTATATCGTAATTTTGATCTATAAGACAGAAATACTAATCATTTGTTATATTGATGATTGCAAACCTATCCCTTAAATCTTAATTTCATTTAAATCTGAAAGGGCACAGTGCTCTGGGTCGAATTCGAATTAACCAAGTAACAAAACCTAGGTAAAACGTAGGACTATATTTTCTAAAGCAGCAATACTGAAATAATAGTAGTCATAGAATATCATTAGTGCCTACCTTACAGACGCTCCAAGTTGCAGGATATATTCCTCGCAGGGAATAATTTAATAACCTAAAGAGTAAAAATAAGGAATATGAAACATTGTACACAACAAAATGTTTAAATTGTAATTTTTGAGATTAAAAAAAATAACAAGCTTACATAATCACACATTAAAAAAAAAAAAGAAAGAAAATTCATTTCAATCTAATTCAAGTACACGAGAAATAAAAATACGGTTAATGGTTCAGCCAAAACAAAACCAATTACACCTTAATACTAAATATGTAAAAAATATATATGTTATGAATATTGTTCATACCTCTTACATACATATGCATTGAACTTTACATACGTAAAGCCTTATTAAAAGTATTATCACAGTCTTTTAAATAAAAACTTAAAAGTTCAACATTGGTTTTTAAAACAATTTCTAAGCCAATTACATCGTTATGCCAATTTTCATCTAACAAAATCTAAAAGCAAATATCGCTTCTGGAAACAAAAAAAAACTGATACATAAAAATAGAAATCTACCATTTGTAAAACAGTGCATCACGAAGTTTTGAGATTTCAAATTTAAGTATAAAAAATTAATATTTATATAAACAATGGCTTAGATTCGAAATTAGTAAAAAGGAAAAGTAAATGGATCACCTCTAAGGTTTAAAATCCAATAATTAAACAACAAAGCTTACATAATAACAATAAAAAAAAAAACACTTCAAATCGGACACTACCCTTTATAAAACTGTAGAATCAAAAACGACAAAGTATCTTGCATTAATTATTTTTAGAACTACATTATTGTGCTTAGCTGCTTCTACAAATACCACCACATATTTATATAGGAAGCTTCTAATCTTTACAAACTAATTCCATTTCTATGTGTGAAAATCTTTGCATTTACGTGAAAACTCAAAATATATTTATTGAGCACAATATATTTAATAAGATTAGGGGAACTTTCACAGTATTCAATCAATAACAATCTCTACATTTAAAGTATTCCGAACACCCAACCCAAATAAAATGTATTAATATATTAGGCTAAAATAAACATTTTGGGAAAAAATATATAAATTCAAAAAATGTTTAAAAAAAAAAAAACACAACTTAACTACGAGGTAATCCTCAACGGAATAAAAATAATCAGGTATGTGAAAAGTAGAGAAGAAAAAGAAGTTCAAACCTATTTCAAAACCATAATGGTTTGGTTTATTTTTGGCTTTCTAGTTTAGACCACTTGTCTATAAACCCTCTATAAGAGAGACAGAATTCAGGTAACTTAAAAAGTAAAATCTAAATTTCATTTAAACTCCTCCAAAATAATACATTTATACAAACGTAATTACTAACACAGCCAATACTGTTATTCAAGTACGCATAATGAGACTGTATATTTAATTGATAGTAACCAACAATTTAAAATTTGTGTGGCGAATACCCATTTCAAGTATAAATATTCCAGCTGAATAAAAAGACTAGTCAACAAGTATCTCTACAAACAATGTAGAATATAAAGGCAATATCTTTTACATAATTATCCATTAACTCAATTTCATCAGTAACGGAATGTCTAAATTGTAAATAAAAGAAGTAGAATGATCACAATAATGCTCTATACATTAAAGCATAAGTATCTTTCTGCAGCAAATATTTTGCTACATAAATAGATTCGGCAGGAGAATTTTCTTCAAGTCATTATTATTATTATTATTATTATTATTATTATTACTGAAAAAATAAATTTGGTTCAAGATTTGACTTTTCATTTTCCTGTTTCAAATACGGTTCCTTTAATAATAATAATAATAATAATAAATTTTTACATCTGTGGCCTTCAAATACTGTTGTTGCTAGTTTAATTAAACATTCCTTCATAAATGTCTTCGTTGAGCATGAAACCAACCTTTGAAGAAACACTCTTGCAACCTTTGGTCGAGAACAGCTGATTCTCTGGCGGGAAATATATCATGTCGTCAGCAACTTTCCTGAAGTAATGAACAATAAAAAGAAAATGATAAGATATTTTGACAAAATAAAGTTACTAACAGGATAATTTTTCAGTGTACGAAATGTAATAATTTAGATGGGCTAGATATTAAAAACTTGAAAAAAGTTTTTTTATACGTTGGAATGATTTCATATCCTTTACACTTACTTATACTTTTGTGTTTTAGGAGTGGCATATAGAAAGTATGATAATTCGAATAATTACGTTGAAGCCTATACTTTTTACTTTTTAAGAATCCCTTAAATGAAAACCTATGATATCTTGGAATGAAGTTCCTTTAGAAGTATTCATTCAGAAATCTATAAGTGAGTTTATCTAATTAATTCTGGCCTAGTATAAATTTTTTTTTTTTTCACAATTTGAGATGCAAGGAAGCGGGGCCTGCATGTCAATATTTATTCGAACTCAATTATATCTACGAATAACTGTTGACAATGATATAAATCACTGCAAGTATACCCACTAATAGTTCATCCAATCCAGACTTGGCAAAATTTCAACCATTTAAGTTTTTCTTTTTTTTTTAACATCTTATGATAAAATAAATTAAACTACCGTTTTATACATTTTATTAACTTCCTACGTAATATTTATTTTGTATGATACTTTAGTTTCCAATTACAGATGTGATTTTAAATTTAATTGTTTGAATTTTATTTCGGTACAAAAGGTAATTAAATTTAGTAATTGAAACAAAATCATAGAAGAGAATCAAGTCTGGTACCAAAAACTAGTGTTGCACCAGAGAGTGATGTTTGGCCCGAGTCTGGAGTCTCCGAATATAAAAATTATTCTCAGGCCGGGGTCTTCGGAACAATTATTAGCCAGCCAGAGACATGAGTCTCTAAAGAGATGGATTTTTATTAAACATTTTTATATAATATATATATATATATATATATATATATATATATAATATATATATATATATATATATATATATATATATATATATATATATATATATATATATATATATATATATATATATATATATATATATATATATATATTATATATATATATATCCAAAAAATTATAAGCACACAAGAAATAGAAACGAAGTGGAAGTCAACATGCTAATATGTTACAAAGACTGTCAGAACAATAAAAGAACAATAAGAACAATAAATTTCCTTGATTATTAAATCAAGGAAAGTTAATGAAAAATATAGTTCATTACAACCATTTTAAAAAAATAAATAAATAAAAGAGGAATTTGTCTTTTGTATAAATTCAAAAAATATTTATGAAAAGCTTTGAAGGATAGTGGTGTTTAAACAATGAAAGAAGAATTATTTACTTCATTAAAACAATGTTTTGGTTTAATTAAAGAAAGAAAGCATACAAGCTTAAACCCACAACATAAATTAGACCCACGTACTGCAAAAGAACATTGAGGAAACAAATTCAAAACTAAAGAAATAATAAAAAACAGCATATTCAGTTTAGATTCAGAAAATCAGAAAAATCATTGTTTTTCACCTCATTCTGATGTTAACATCGAAATAGAAAAGATAGGCATTCAAAAGGAGACTCATTTTGCCTTTTGGGAAGGCTTCAATGAAATGCAAAAAAAGGTCATCATCTGAAGAAAATTATCAAATGGAAATAACTTGGGAGGGTTCAGATATTCTTCATAAGAAAGGACTTAAATAGAAGTATAAGAAGAAAAAAGGCGTAGCAGTAGTTTAAATAGAAAAATTAATAATGATGTTGAGAATTACTCTTCCTCTCCACTTATCGAAAAAAATCAACAAAAGACGATACACTAGACGATCATATTTGTGGTGGAAAGAAAATAAGCCTAAATACCAACAAAGTTGTCTTCCTGACCTAGCAAGAACATAATTATTTGCTCTTTGTTCAAATGTTTTGAGTGAAAGAATGTTAAGCTTGGCAGGAAACATTTACACAAAAAAAAACCAAATTTCTCCTGAACTGACAGATAAGCTACTTTTTCATCATAATTTGGATAACCAATAATGAAGTTTATATATATATATATATATATATATATATATATATATATATATATATATATATATATATATATATATATATATATATATATATATATATATATATATATATATATATATATATATATATATATATATATATATATATATATATATATATATATATATATATATATATATATATATATATATATATATATAAGATAGAGATGGATGAATACTAGAAGAGGGGAGAGAGAAGTACGTGGAGGCAAGAAGAGAGGTGAATCTTCACTGTACGAGGATGATGATCTATAGTATTGCAAAAAACTACAGAAAAGACTCAATACAACAAACTTATGCGGTTAAGTCAGAAAATGATGGAAGGAATACTTCGACCATCTATTGAATGTACCGAACAATATAGAGGAGGATGAGCGTGGGGAGATGTGTGAGGTGAAACATGTGATGCGGGCAAAGACATGATACCGGCAGGGATATTGAGGGGTGCGAGTGAGGAGGGAATGATGTCGATGAAGGAAATATAAACAGGTGTTGGAGGGACGGGAGAACACATGCGAACTGAAATCAATCGATAATATGCAATTTTTAAGAAGGGAGATAAAACGGATTGCAAGAACTATAGAGGAATTGTTCTGATGCCACATGTTGCAAAGGTGTATGTATGAGAGGATTTTGGAGAAAAGGATTGGGGAATAAGCTGGATGAATGACAGCACGGTTTTAGGCCGGGAAGATCGATGGTTGACTTGATTTTTGCGCTGAAAATGGCACTTGAAAATGACTATGAATTTAACGAAAGGGTATTTGGCCTTTTTTTTTGATTTGGAGAAGGCGTTCGATAGTGTGACGAGGAGAATTTTATGAGATATTCTTGAAAAGATGGAATATGGGAGCACCAATGTTTAATAGTTTGAGTTGGATAAAAACACAGGTGGACGATAACAACTGGTTTGAAGTCGCGAGGGAGGTGAAACAGGGAAGAGCTATCCTTGATATTGTTCATAACTTTTATGGGCTAGTGTAGTAGACTGGTGAGGGAGAGGGTAGATGGTGAGATCTTCAGATATGCAGACGATCTTGCGTTGATCTCAGAGATTGAGGAAGCCCTACAGAGGTTTACTGATGAGTGGAATCAGGTGCTGACTGCAAAGGGGATAAGGATAAGTAGGAGGTTATGTTGATGAGTAGAGTGAAAAGCAATGCATGTAAGAAAAGAAGATAGGGTACTGAAACATTCAAATTTTGTTAGAAAAGGATGTTTCTTATAATAAAATAAAACCTGGCATTACTTTTATTACTGAATATTTTTAAGCATTTGGGTTGAAACTGAAAAAAAATTGAAGACAAAAATCCCAATCTTTATTTTCTTTTCATTTTATCAAATTTTACTAGTTTTTGCAACTCATCATTGGTAATTAAAGAGTATAACAGTAATAAAATAATAATTTATATAAAATATCGTTGTGAACTTTTTTGGCAAGTTTTACTGAATTTACTCTTAGAATTTTGATGGAAACCATTCTTTAACAAGTAGTCGATACTTTCTGTACTTTGTGAACGCTGCCTATTTCAAACATAATAGTCCCCTATTGAGACTCACTTGTTTCTTGTAACTCCAAGATAAACAGGATATAATATGTGCGCATACAACACCATCACTATATGTGATTACTGACTATGTTGCAGATGAAGCTGCTAGTTGTAGATGTTTTACATAAGAGATGACCACTGCAGGTGTCAAAAGTAACTACTACTACTACTTATAGTGGTAACCAAGTTTCTGTTCTTGTGATTATATAATGTTGCTGAAAAAGTATTCAAATTATTTTTTGAGAATAAAAGAAATATTAAGATTATCTTCAATTGAAGGCTTACTCGTCTTCTTGAATCTCAAATATATGATAAGGCTATGTGACGAATACATACCCTATGAAGAATTTTGTAAGTCTAAAAAAATGCTTACATTTTAAAACTTTTCAACACAATGTAAGTGAAAACACTACCAATTGAAATAAAGAAATTTATAATTTCTTTCTTGGCAAAATGAATAAAATTTTTCTCCTCTTTTCTTTTTTTAAATTTTTACTAAATTCATTGATTTTGATAACTCTTAAAACAGTCAAAAAATATTAATAAGTAAATAAGAACGCAGACTTCAACTTCTCAATTTTTCTCCTTTGATTGATTCAGTGGACACTATTTTCAGTATACCTACTTTAATAAATCAGAATACTATAAATTAATAAAAATAACGGGAAACGAATCAACCAGATACGATCTCTTCCTAGGGACTCCCAAGCCTCGTATTTATTTTAGTCATTGAAAAGTAAGAGTGTTTTTAAACATTTAAATTAAGTGTATTAACTTTTACTTTCGTTGTATACATAATCACACCAGTAATTTAATAAAATTATAACTAAAAGAATAACCCAACCAAACCCAAAAATTAACGCTATAATACACAAGTTCATGAAGCTAAAAGTTTTCTAAAAAAACTACAGCTTTTACATAAGGTTTAAAACTGCATTACTGTTCTAAGGAAAGGGTAAATCTCTTACTAATAAAGAACATTTAATTTATTACTGCTACTACTAATATTACTACTACTACTACTAATAATAATAAAAATATAATTACTTGATAAATTCCTTAGTGGGTTTAAGGCCTCTTCTGCGAATTTCATCCAAGATACACAGTTCGATGTGTTTACGTTCTAGTGGCAAAAAAGGTACATAGAAATCAATCAAACTGTGGTGGATTAGATCACTCTGATGAAGACCACCTGAAAAAAAAAATATTCTAAAGAGATATTATTTTCAGTCCATACCAAGTTATCTTTAGCTGAAGTTTGAAGGTTTTACAATCCAATAAACTTTTTTTTCTACTTACGTAATAAAAATTTATTGTTATTATTATTATTATTATTATTTATGGATGAAATTGCAATGAATGAATAAATATTAAAATTTAAAATAGCATATCGATTTTTTTTCTCTCTTTACTCCTCCTTCTCCAATACTTCTAATCTACACCTTCTAAATACCAAATGGTTACGACTTTGTACAAATGGTAATAATCCTTTTCCTGCACTATATGATTACAGGTTCATAATCTGAGTCCAAATACCAAGAGATTATCTCATGAACAAGAATTTAAAATCTAATTAAAAAATTCACCCCTCTGTAAAATTCAAATTTTTAAAATTTCCCGTCTTAACTGACAATAGATAAATGGTGTCTCTGACCCTTCAAATTCTTGGGTGAAAATGAAATTCTTCAATTTTCAAATAGATATGACCATGGATTTTTAGGCGAGATACTGTGAGGAAATATTTGGTATGCTCTTTAAGAGCTGATCCAACGTATTTTCTCAAAATTACACAAAAATTCCATCTGAGATAGTCAAAGGTATACTAAGTCAAGTAAAACTTCTTGCTAGGGGGGTAGAATAATAATAATATTTGAAGACTATGACATATGTACATAATTATCTTGCAAACAGAGAACTTCCCTGCGGGTAAAAGTGCAAAAAGCCTATAGGTTTATAGGCTAATGTTATTTACGTTTGTTTCGAATATTAATTAATTATATTTTAAAGTATTACTGTGCATTTATCACAACATTAAAAT
>SEYY01017522.1:5000-7500 GCA_009176605.1 Armadillidium nasatum
TATATATATATATATATATATATATATATATATATATATATATATATATATATATATATATATATTATATATATATATATATATATATATATATATATATATATATATATATATATATATATATATATATATATATATATATATATATATATATATATATATATATATATATATATATATATAGGATTCCAAAATTTGTAGATCTGGTTCCACTCCAAAATTATCATTCTGTTCTCGTGGATTTCTTGGGAGAAACTGAGAATTTATAGCATAAAAGGAGTAGAATATAACTGATCTAATTTTCTAAACTAAATGAAATATCTTCTTAGGAAAACAACGATAAATCTTCACTTTGTTGACTGATGGCTTCGTAGTCACAGCACTTAAATTTAAAGACGAATGAAAATTTTTTCAAATTTTGTTTTCTATTGAGAAGATTTTAATTTAAACTAGGGAAAATTTATGTTTTAAAAACCTTCATTTTGGCTTCTTATTTCAAGGCTCCGTCTCCCAATAAAAGGCAATTTCATATAAAGGATCACTTTGGATGCAGATAGAACAGAAATCGGTTTACGTTAAAATTTGCAGAAAGCTCTTTTCAAAATATATTGTTAGTGAAATATTCAATAAATTCTTTCCTTATAAATAATGATTTAAGGAATCCCGATTCTTTCTTACGATGAAGAAATCCTCTGTCGGAAGATTTATCATTAACTAATTATATAAGGGGATAAAAAAAAAAATATTTAAAAAAAAAGAGTTAAATATAATCATAAACCCTTAAAAATTTAAGTCTTTCATCCTTTATAATAAGCAGAACACTTAATAATAATAATGATAATAATAATAATAATAATAATAATAATAATAATAATAATAATAATAATAATAAATAATAATAATAATAATAATAATAATAATAATAATAATAATAATAATAATAATAATAATAATAATAATAATAATAATAATAATAATAATAATAATAATAATAATAATAATAATAATAATAATAATAATAATAATAATAATAATAATAATAATAATAATAATAATAATTATATATTTATTATTATTATTATTATTATTATTATTATTATTATTATTATTATTATTATTATTATTATTATTATTATTATTATTATTATTATTATTAATATTATTATTATTTTTATTATTACATGATACTAATAATGTAATACTAATTAAATATTTTATAATAAAGAAATAAATGTGAAGTTATTAAGAAAACAAATAAACAAAGAAATTTAAGGTTATTTTTTCAATATTAAAGAATAATATTTTGTAAACAACTTTTTTTTAATCTCGAGTAATAATTTTTTATGCTAATTTTTCTCCCTCCGAACTTCATACATAATTTGTTTGGTTCCAGCAACAAAGATTATTATGATTGCGTGGATGGATGAGTTATTCCCACTCTCTCTCTCTCTCTCTCTCTCTCTCTCTCTCTCTCTCTCTCTCTCTCTCTCTCTCTCTCTCTCTCTCTCTCTCTCTCTCTCTCTCTCTCTCTCTCTCTCTCTCTCTCTCTCTCTCTCTCTCTCTCTCTCTCTCTCTCTCTCTCTCTCTCTCTCTCATTCTGTTTGTCTCTCTCCTCTTCAATTGTTTCCTCATAATCTCTCTTTTTTTCTTAATTTTTTTTTATTTCGAAGGAAATAAAGGTAAAAATGTATGAGTGTATGCGTTTGCCGTCTGTAATGTATGGGTGTGAAACTTAGATTGTAAATGCTCAGGTGAGGAAAAGTTTGAACGTGTTTGAGATGAATTGATTTTTTGGGGGACATAGTAGGCATTATCCCTTTCAGTAACCACCTTAACCCCCTTTCCATTAATGTTAAAAAATAACTTCCTCCTACATACCCCAAAAAAAAAGAAAAAAAAACGAAATTCTGAAATTGCTGAATAGGTGCTAGAATGAGAGTGAAGTGCTAAAATTATGGGGAAAGTCAATTATAGTCCCAATATATAAGGAGAATGTGGACACAGGAGACTGGTAAAACTACAATAGAATTCTCATTATCAGATCACTTAATGAAAACAAATGAAAAGATATTATAAAGAAGGGTCAGAATGGGAGTAGAACCAAGACTGGGAGAAGAGTAACACGGATATGGGAAGAATCGAAGCACGACAGACCTCTTGTTCGCCTTGAGAATAACATTAGAAAAGATATGGGAATTTAAAAAAAGAGCATATTTATAGATCTGAGAAAAGCCTTTGATTCGGTGCCAAGATAGAGATTGTGGAAATTACTGAAGAAAGAATACGCAGTGAGCAAAAAAACTAAGAAGACCTTTAGAAAGTTTGCATAAGAACAGTAAGTGTAATGTAAGAAGAGAATATGAGAAAAAGGAACGAATTGAGGTGAGATCTGGAGTTAAACAGGGAAGCGTGTGTCACCAATTTTGTTTATAGCATATTTGGATGTGGCAATAAAGAAAGTGAGAGAGGATACAGGAGACCTGGACGGTGACATTTTAGC
>SEYY01017522.1:10000-12500 GCA_009176605.1 Armadillidium nasatum
GTAATAATACAGATAATAATAATAATAATAATAATAATAATACAGTAAGATTGAGCACAGCAGTTAAGTCTGGGGTGGGAGAGTTGGACAGAGAAAGAATGAGACTGTGTAGAAAGGCGTGTCCCTTGAGCTCTTCTCAGTGGAGGAGTTATGCGAAGAGAGAGAGTTGAGAAGAGCAGTGTCCGTTGTAACAGCAATTGTATAGAGAGAGTGGTGCAGCAACTCAATGGGCAGAAAGAGATTAGAGATAGATAGTAAGAGCAGTAGGGTTGAAGAGATGAAAAGCCCTAGACTCCACCTTCTCAAGGAGAGCTGAATGAGTGAGCCACCTCAGAAGTGTGGTGGCGCATTCTCCATACAGGGACGACCAACACCCCTATAGAGAGCAAGCAACTGGGGTGGCGTGAAGTAATTTTGAAGTTGCTTCAGAAAACCCAACCTCTTTCCAAGAAAGATCACGAGAAAAAGATACACCGAGAATATTAAGACCAGACGAAGGTTTGAGTTGTCTGGAAGATTGTGTAGAGTGGAGAGATAGAGTTTTGAGGGATTGAAAACAACCATGTTTCTTTTGCCCAAATTTAGAATACGTGAAAGATTAGAGGTTAGATGCTCAAAGGTTACTGTTCTTGAATCTATTAACTGGTGTTGGGAGGAACATATTTCAAACTGAAAGGAGTAATGAAGTGTGGAGTCATCAGTATAGGAGTGGTTAGAAGATGAAGCAATAGAAAGAAGATAATTAATGAAAAGTAGAAAAAGTGTTGGGTATAGGACAGAACCCTGAGGATCACCACTATTAATAGATTTAAAGGAAGAATGGTGGCCGTCTACAACAGCTGCTATAGAACAACCGGAAAGAAAATTAAAAAGAAGTTAACATAGAGAAGGATTGATACCGAAAGAAGGAAGTTTAGAAATCAAAGCTTTCGATATGTCAAGAGAAACAGAAAAGGATTCACCAAAAGGCCGAAGAGCGGAGGATCAAGAGTTAGAGAGAACGGATAGAAGATCACTAGTAGAGCGTTTCTTTCGGAAGCAATACTATCGATAAGAGATAATAATAGAATAATTGAGATGTTTCCAAACCTTCCTCGTAAGGATAGATTAGAAAACTTTAGAGAGAACGGAGGTCAAAGAAATGGAACGATAGTAGGAGGGTTGAGAGGGATCTCCTTTCTTCGGCCCAGGCTGAATGTGCGCATGTTTCCAACAAGAAGGGAATGTCGAAGTAGAAAGACAAAGACGAAATATTTTACGAAGGCAAGGTGCAAGCTCGGAAGCGCACGTTTTGAGAACCACATGAGGAATATCATCGGAACAGTACTCCTTCTTAGTATTAAGCTCAGAGAGAGCAGAAATGACATCTTTAGAAGAAATTCTCATTAGGCGTAAACGAGTTGGAGGGGGTTCAAGGAGGAAGTAAACTCCGGAATTGTCTAAAGTTGAATTAGAAGCAAAAGTTTGAGCGATGAATTCAGCTTTAAAAGAAAATAAAATAGTAGTTGTGCCATCGGAAGATATTAAAGAAGGGAAAGAGGAAGAAGAAGAAAAGTTAAAGTTGACATTTTTTGCAAAAAAGTCAGAAAGAGCGTGAGGAAGAGGAACCAGATAGATTATTGCATCTTCTAAGGAGAACAATGCTTTTAGTGTTACGAAGGATAGATTTTGAACGATTCTGGGATGAAATATATGTTGCATGAGTTTCTAGAATTTGAAGACGACGGTAATCTCTGGAGAGAGAATCCCTGCGGCGGATAGCGCAAGAGCAAACAGAGATAAATCAAGGTTTTTAGGTTTAGTAGTAGGTAAAGAAAATGGAATGTAGGCCTCCATGTCGGAGAGAATCACCTCGGTTATGTACATTGATTGCTCTTCTGAACTCTCCAGTCTTATACCTCCTCCAATGAGAAGTGCTCGTGTGACACGCCTCTCTATTTATACCCATTTCTTCTCTGTCCAACTCTCAGACCTCAGACTTAACCTCTATGCTCAATCTTACATATACTCTACTGGTAAAGTCTGGGACACAATCTTTTAATATCTTTTCAGAATTTCCTATGACTTGCACAACTTTAAACGTCGTATATCGGGATATTTCGGCCTTTTAAATTGACCTGGTTTCTGACTAGTCACCAAACTCTGTTGGTAATTTATTTAGTAGACCTTCGGCCTTTGCATCCCAGAAAATAATATATATATATTATAATATATATATATATATATAATATATATATATATATATATATATATATATATATATATATATATATATATATATATATATATATATATATATATATATATATATATATATATAATATATATATATATATATATATATATATATATATATATATATATATATATATATATATATATATTATATATATATATATATATATATATATATATATTATATTTTATTTATTTTTATTATTTTTTTTTTTTTTATTATTTTATTATTTATTATTATTATTATTATTATTATTATTATTAT
>SEYY01017522.1:17500-20211 GCA_009176605.1 Armadillidium nasatum
AATAAAAACCAAGCTTAAACAATAATCTAACACTTTTTTTTTTTTTTTTTAAAATTCACATTCATTTTATTTTTTTCGAGGAGAGAACTTTTCTAGTAGTATATACCTAGGATCCCGAAGTGGGATCGAACCGGCGCCCTCAAGCACGTGAGTCAATCACTTTACCGTTTGAGCCACGGTACTACTCCTATCTATATCGCTGGTCTCTAATTCTATTAGTCCTATATGCTAGCTACAGCATAATAATTCAAATAATATGGTTCTTTTTTCTTATAACCTTTCTACCAATAATTTTTACAGAGTATATCTTTTATTCACTAGATATTTTAAGTAATATATATATATATATATATATATATATATATATATATATATATATATATATATATACTATAATAGCTAATATGAACCTGGTGTAGTCCTGAGGCATCTGGTTATAATGGGCACAGGGTCATTTATTATCTCTTTGGTGATGTACAGACAGAGAGGGATCTTCAGGAGGCTGGGTGTTCTTCGAATCCTCCCGCTGACTTGTTTTGTCTACTAGTAGATGGTGGAAGCCGCCTCTTTTCATCAGGCCTTTTATCGCCTTGGTTGGAAATGCCACTTCAAGAGAGTAGACAGGAGTTTCTTCTTCAGAGGTCTTCTTCTGGAAGAGCTGGTTCTTCTGGAGGACTTACTGCTTCGGAGAAAACTGGTTACTGACTCTTCAGGAACCTTTTTTGATTCTGCTGAGATAGAGTGAATAGCTATTCACTACCTGTATTTGATACCTTCTGAAATTATCTCTAAAATGGAAAGGATCAGAAAAACAAGTAGAACAGTTTTTTACTTTTCATTAATTTTTTAATAAGCACATTACAAACTCATTCTTAAAAATTCTTTCATAATAAAGAATTACAATAATATACAAAATATTTTTATTAATTACGAATAATTGTTAATAATCAAATAAAGAAATTTATTTTAATAAGATGCATAAAAAATTAAAATTATATTAATAGCTTATATTTTGTTAAATAAATTACATAAATATTTATAAAATGCATATTATTAAAATAGTATATAATAATGTTATTCCAAAATACGCGCCAAAAATCCTTGAAGGTGACCTTGTTCTTGTCTACCTTTTTCGGAGAGAAAATAATTGTTGATTTTTAATCATCGTTTTCTAATTATTTAATAAACTTTTTTAAATAAAAAGAATATTTTCAAATTTATTTTATTATTACATATTATTTTAATAAGCAAACTTATTTTATTTATTTATTGGGTTAAAAGCACTTTTAATTTTATTTTATTTCACATTAGGTAGTGCTTAAAATTATTTTCTATATTATAAATTTAAAGACACCTGTAATTTATTTTAAAGGTAACTTCACTATATATTACTTTCCTGCCGAGACAGGGAGTGAACATCCTTCTGTAAGAGTACTCTTGAGAATAGGAATCTCTGAAAGTATATGTGTCGTCGTAGTAGGAATATCAGGTGCATCAAGGATAGGAAAGTCAGGTAAATCGAGAACATCTACTGTAGCCGAAAAATGAGGGACAAAAGTATCTGCTACGATGCTGTCTTCCTTTGGTTGATGTGACGTATTGACTGACGATTACTCTGTTTGTAGGAAAAGTAGAATTGAGCGGTTTATGATTTGAAGGAAGAGTCACTTGCGAAAATTTTTTTGAATGTAAATTAATTTTGGTTGTTTCTGATAATTTCTTTGCAGTAATATTCTAAAGGAACAAGTCGACCATAAAGCATCTGTTGTAAAATTGCTCCAACAGAAGTTTGCTGTCCGTTATTTGTTGTAGTTGAATCGAGTTGAGCCAGAAGAATTGAAGAATTGGTTCATGTTGTTAGGTTTCTTGAAAAGCAGCGTTTTTAATAGAACTACGTGAACTTTGTAGTAGATACTCTTGTTGTAAAGATAAGAAACCACGTTGGAACGGAGGTTACAGAGAAGGTGGGCGGCTCCATTATTGCAGAAAGGATTACTTCGTTCTCCTCTTGTTCTAGAGACAGTTTTCGGTCGGGAGCTATGATGAGGGGCCAGCGTAGTTTTAAGTGTTCAGGGTGTTCAGTGAAACTTAACATACTCCCAGATTCACCTATCTTATAGTGAGACGCCCATGAAGTACCGTTGTTGAAGATAGTCCTGCTGGTAGGCTGAACTTTTGGACGAATCGCTGAGTCAGTAGTCCAGCTGGTAGGGTGAACTCGTAGATAACCATCCAGTTAGCAGTCAGACCAGTATCGCTCTCCTTAGTTGGTAGATGCTGCTTCAAGGGAAGATCAAAGTTAGATAGCAGCTTCTTTCTTCTTCTTGATCTCCGGTTTGTCGTCTCTAAGCCTCTTACTGTGTTAGATAGCCGAGGACAAAATAATGTCAAGCTAACTATACAGTTCTTGGAGGTGGAGGTGGCTCTTCTTAGGAGACTTCTGCTCCTGCTTCTGCTTCCTTCTTGCAAAAGTGAATAACCAGTTATTTATTTCTATACCTTCTGAAAATAATTTCAATATTGGAAAGGTTTAAGAAACAAGTAACGGGTTTCCCACTTTTTATTAATTTCTCAAAAAATACATGAGAAACTCATATTTAAATTTCTTTAATTATAAAGTTAAAGAACGTTTTTAAGAAAGTCATACTGTCGATAAGAGATATGATTAGAAGAAATTAGATGCTTCCAAATATTCCTTTAACGGAGGTTAA
>SEYY01017524.1:0-5000 GCA_009176605.1 Armadillidium nasatum
AATAATAATAAAAATAATAATTTTAATAATAATAATTCCTTAAATTTATTTTCAGTAAGTGAATAGAAGTATCAGCTTAAATGTTTCAATTAGTTAATCGATAGTCCCAAGAATATTTATTATTATTGTTAATTATTATTATTGTCATTATTATAATTATTTATTATAATTTTATTAATTATTATTATTATTATATATTATTATATTATACTGTTTTTATGTTTAAAGAAATTGTAGTATTGTGAAGTATTTATATGAATACACTAAATCCAAAGGTCGAATTTCAAAGGTCAATTAAAATTAATTATTACCGAATTATAATATAATATATTATAATAATATATATATATAATATATATATATATATATATATATAATATTATATATATATATATATATATATATATAGTATAAATATATATATGAAAACAAAAATAAAAAATAAAAAATAAATAAATAAATTGTTTCAAAATTATTTAAAAAATTAAATTTTCAGTGTAAACAATATTTTTTAAATTAAAAAACAAATTAATAATAAAAAATAAAAAAAAAAAAAAAAATTTACAAATAAATAAATAAAATAAATAAATAAGTAAATAAATAAATAAATAAATAAAATATTTTTAAATAAAACAAATTGAAATATATTAATGAATGACAGAGAAAAGAATATTTATGTGGGAGCTCTCTCCCCCCCCGTAACCCCCGACATTTAAATAGTGATTAAATATTATAATATTTATATCAATAGATCAGCATTAAAATATTAATCCAAATATTATTTGGAATAGTCATTAAATTTTTAAATATTTATTTCAATAGATCAATATTTAAATAATAATCCAAATATTATTTCTAGTTATTGCCTTGTCATACTAGTCCATGATATATTTATATATATATATATATATATATATATATAGTATATATATATATAATATATATATATATATATATATATATATATATATATATATATATATATATAATATATATTTATTATATTTTTTATATATATTATATATTTTATTATATTAATATATACATATATATATATATATATATTATATATTATATATATATATATATATATATATTATTCTATATATATATATGTAATTATATATATTATAATATATATATATATATATATAATAAAATCTATATAATATATATATATATATATATATCTATAATTATATATATATTATATATATATATATTATATATTTATATGTTATATATAATTATATATATATATATATTATATTATATATCCCGTAGCATCAGTGAAATTAATAAGATCTTTCAAATTCTTTTCAATGAAGAAACTCCAAACAGATGTTACCCTAATTAAGTCTCCAGGAGTAATTTATATAATATTAAATTAAAGAAGGAAAAAACGCCTAAGAAATGAGAAGAAAAAAAAGATAAATATGAAATTACGAAATATAAAATCTACTTTAAAAAAAAAAAAAAAGAGAGAGAGGAAGAAAATGGAAAAAATTTTGAGTAGTAACTTTTTTTTATTATTATTATTAAATTGATATTCTTGCGATATAGTTTCTCAAAATAATAATAATAATAATAATAATAATAATAATAATAATATAAAATAATAATAATAATATAATGATATACAAATAATAAATATTAATATTATAATATTAAAATAATTAATATTTAATATTTATATCTTAAATATAATAATATATATATATACATATATATATAATTATAATTATATATATAATAGGGACCGACCGGGGTTGGAATTTTGCCGGGGCCGGGCCGGGGTTCTGGCCGGGGTTTCCTAAAATTTAAAAGAGTCAAAAGCACTGAAATTTAAGGTAAGAAAATTAGAATAGGTTTATTTAATTGTATGAGAGTGAATAGCCATCATTCACTTAAATTAATGATTTAATACATTTTCAAAAAAAAAAAAAAATCAAAAATACAATTTTGTATAGTTAAAGTTTAAAAAAAGTACAAAAATTAAAAAAAAAAAAATTCTAATTCATAATAGTGATTCAACAGGTTTACCTAAGACCCTAAGGTAAGTTTGAAAAAATGTAAGATATAAAATTATCAATTTTAACCTGTATTTATAATATCATTGTTATATTATTGCCATGTACAACTTGATCATTTAGCTGCATTATTAAAAATTATTATTTGTTTATACTTTCAGTCAATCTGGCTAAAAGATCAACTTCTGCAGTATTTGAACACTTTACAATGTTTCAGGATAGGCTCGAAATAGCTAAATGTTAACATCTGCAGTCAGAAAATTAGAAGAGAACCTCCGGGTGCTACAAGTAAAAAAATTTCACCAAATCTTTTTGGAGTATCTAAAATCAAAACACAAAGATGAACATTCACTAGCAGAAAAGGAGCGGTCAAAAGAACAGAAAAGAAAAAAAATCTTAATTTTCTTATATTTTGTTTGTATTTTTTTTTTTTTTATTTTTGACTGATTGAGCAAATTTCAATATTGAAATTTTTCCGAAGTTCTGAGTTGATTTTGAGCACTTTTTTGAGTCTATAACGGTTTGAAAAGTTGAAAAAAAATAAATAACTGGATCAAACCACTGGTCCACATGAGCTGAAAATTTAGCTGAATACCTTTGCCCCAATTTCTTGCATTGGTGGGAATAGGTTTTTGATATCACGTCTAGAAAAAAGTTATATAAGCACTTGAAAAAAAATTTGCAAAAATCGTACCCTTCTGGAGGAAAAAATTATTTATAAAAAACGCTACCTACTATTTTTTTTATTTGTGAATATTGTTTAGAAGAGGGCAGGGCAACAATATTTATTTTGTGCATATTTAAATGCTCTTTGTTTGAAGCGAGATATAGCCTCTCAACTTTGGGAATTTTTGAAATTTGGCAGAAAATTGACCTTTTTGAAGGCTATATCTCAAACCAACGAATGCATCGAAAAAGTACATAGAGGAATTTGTAGCCCCACCTTCTCTTAATACACACAAAAATAGAAATGTATAGTTGTATTTTTTTAAAAAATTTGTCTGAAAAGTGGATTTTTTTAGTTCAAAAAATTTTTTTTCTATAGTTTGTCAGTTTTTGGCTTATAACATTTTTCCTATAACTCTGGAACAAAACTCTATTAGAGATTTTTTATCCCATTTAATTTTGAATAAATAATCATTTTCAGCTCATTCTAAAAGTGGTTTGGCACCCGCATTCAATAAAAAAAGGGCAAAATTTAAAAAAAAAAAAACCCTTGTAACCGTAATAGACTCGGAAAAACCTAGAAATGGACTTTCTTACCGGTAAAAAATCTAAAACAAAGTTTCAAGAGAATCGGCTGAAAATTTTAAAAAAAAAAAAAAATTAAGTAAATTTGCCATTTAACCCGGCTGGCAACCCGTTTTCCTTGATTTTTGGCCGGGCCGGGGTCAGTAAAATGACGGGGTGGCGGGGCCGGGGCCTTTCTATATATATATATATATATATATATATATATATATATATCTATATATATATATATATTATATATATATATATATATATATATATATATATATATATATATATTATTCAGAGGGAGAACCGTCAAATTGTAATGGACGTCCCCAAATGTGAACATGGAGGGTCTTCTGTAGTTGGAGACTGCAAAGCTCCCTCGCGACAATATAAAAGGCTTACACCATAAATCTAAAGAACGAGAAGTATTTTTATGAAGTTACAACATTTACACAGCATTAATACAAGAGGTTCACTTGCCCGTAGACCATCCCACACCTACATTCTACAAATACCATACCATTCTCTCAGTCCACCAACCACGAAATCATTCTTTACTCACTCTACTCCACAGCTCACTCATACACAAACACCACTACACAAACCCAATACTCTCTTAATAACAACACTATAAAACTTCAGTCTTTTTCAATAATTAAGAAAAACAAAAACAAACAACTAACCAAACTCCCTTATCTCCGGACCCCACACTGTGCTTCCCACATCAACAAATTAACCTCCACTGGCAAACCCATAATCATCCAATATTTCACTTCTAACACCCTTATCAATAAAATAAAAACCACATAAACCAATTACAAAAAAGCAAACAGGTCCAAATTCGCAGAATACATAGACAACTACCTTCACCAAACCAATCAACCACATCACTAACATAACCCAAAGAGCTGCAAAATCACACATATCCATCCTGGGGATTGCTCAAAAAATATAACCCCTCATTAACACCTGAAATCTCATCTCTTATCAAGCAAATCAATTCCCTTGGACCACAATTTCACATCACACAACAAATTAAAACACAAATAGACAATTTAAACGTATAAATTGACAACCTGATAAAAACTTATACAACAAACAACTTCCAAAATTTTCTAATTAAAAATCTTCAAAACTCCAACAACAAAAGATTCTGGAGCACAAGCAAAACCCTACACATCGCCAAAAACAATCCACCCCACACACATGAAAGAATCCCCAACCCAAGCACGTTATATCTCCCCCTCCCCACACCAAAAAAAAACAAAAAAAAAAACACATCAACAAAATCGCTACATATTACCCAATACAAAGTCAAAAAACCAATGCATCCACAAAACAGGATACTAAACAATAACCTAAAAAAAATAAAAAATAACATCAACAAAACATACGTAATCATTCCAAAGGAAGACAAAAATGAAAATAAAAGACTAAAAAATTCACCCACCACAGGCCCAGATAATATATCAAATATAAACTTAAAACATCTATCAGTCTCCACCATCTCATATCTAACAACTATTTTTAACAAATATTTTCAACTCAAGCTATATCTCCACCGCCCTGGAAAAAAAGCAAATAATCCATACACCAAGCTCAAACCCGGAAAAGGCCCTACCAAACCCCTTATCCTACCGAAACATTTCACTACTTTCTATGACTCTGTAAACTATTAGTAAAACTAATTTTAACAGTCATGACAACCATACCTACCCATATAAAACTTCC
>SEYY01017524.1:15000-17500 GCA_009176605.1 Armadillidium nasatum
AAGTTGTTTATTTGTGTTTTAATTTTTTGTGTGATTTGAGATTGTTGTATAAGAGAATTTCTTTGTTTGAAAAGAGATAAAATTTCAGGTGTTAGTGAGGGGTTATATTTTTTGAGCAATCCCCAGGATGGATATGTGTGATTTTGCAGCTCTTTGGGTTATGTTAGTTATGTGGTTGATTGATGGTTGATTGGTTTGGTGAAGGTAGTTGTCTATGTATTCTGCGAATTTGGACCTGTTTGCTTTTTTGTAATTGGTTTATGTGGTTTTTATTTTATTGATAAGGGTGTTAGAAGTGAAATATTGGATGATTATGGGTTTGCCAGTGGAGGTTAATTTGTTGATGTGGGAAGCACAGTGTGAGGTCCGCAGATAAGGGAGTTTGGTTAGTTGTTTGTTTTTGTTTTTTCTTAATTATTGAAAAAGACTGAAGTTTTATAGTGTTGTTATTAAGAGAGTATTGGGTTTGTGTAGTGGTGTTTGTGTATGAGTGAGCTGTGGAGTAGAGTGAGTAAAGAATGATTTCGTGGTTGGTGGACTGAGAGAATGGTATGGTATTTGTAGAATGTAGGTGTGGGATGGTCTACGGGCAAGTGAACCTCTTGTATTAATGCTGTGTAAATGTTGTAACTTCATAAAAATACTTCTCGTTCTTTAGATTTATGGTGTAAGCCTTTTATATTGTCGCGAGGGAGCTTTGCAGTCTCCAACTACAGAAGACCCTCCATGTTCACATCTGGGGACGTCCATTACAATTTTGACGGTTCTCCCTCTGAATAACTATTATATATATTATATATATATATATATATATATATATATATATATATATATATATATATATATATATATATATATATATATATATATATATATATATATAGGAACCGACCGGGGCCCCGGGCCCCGGGCCGACCCCGGTCATTTTTACTGACCCCGGCCCCGGCCAAAAATCAAGGAAAACCGGGGTTGCCTGCCGGGGTTAAAATGGCAAATTATACTTAATTTTTTTTTTTTTTTAAATTTTCAGCCGATTCTGCTGAAACTTTGTTATATAGATTTTTTACCGGTAAGAAAAGTCCATTTCTAGCGTTTTTCCGAGTCTATTACGGTTACAAGTTTTTTTTTTTTTGAAATTTTGCCCTTTTTTAATTGAATGGCGGTGCCAAACCACTTTTTAGAATGAGCTGAAAATTGGACTATTTATTCAAAATTAAATGGGATACAAAAGTCTCTAATAGAGTTTTGTTCCCAGAGTTATAGGAAAAATGTTATAAGCCAAAAACTGACCAACTATAGAAAAAAAAATTTTTTAACTAAAAAAATCCACCTTTTCAGACAAAATTTTTTTAAAAAAATACAACTATGACATTTCTTATTTTTGGTGTGTATAGAGGAGAGGTGGGGCTACAAATTCCTCTATGTACTTTATTCGATGACATTCGTTGGTTTTGAGATATAGCCTTCAAAAAGGTCAATTTTTGGCCAAATTTCAAAAATTCCCAAAGTTTGAGAGGCTATATCTCGCTTCAAACAAAGAGCATTTAAATATGCACAAAATAAATATTTTTGCCCTGCCCTCTTCTAAACAATATTCACAAATAAAAAAAAATAGTAGGTAGCGTTTTTTATAAATAATTTTTTTCTCCAGAAGGGTACGATTTTTGCAAATTTTTTTCAAGTGCTTATATAACTTTTTTCTAGATGTGATATCAAAAACCTATTCCCACCAATGCAAGAAATTGGGGCAAAGGTATTCAGCTAAATTTTCAGCTCATGTGGACCAGTGGTTTGATCCAGTTATTTATTTTTTTCAACTTTGGTCCAAATAAGTTTCAACCGTTATTAGACTCAAAAAAATGCTCGAAATCAACTCAGACTTCGTGAAAAAATTCACATACTTTGAAAATTTCAGCTCAATCAGTCAAATAATAAAAAAAAAAAAAAATACTAACAAAATATAAGAAAATTAAGATTTTTTCTTTTCTGTTTCTTTTGACCGCTCCTTTTCTGCTAGTGAATGTTCATCTTTGTGTTTTGATTTTAGATACTCCAAAAAGATTTGGTTGAAATTTTTTTTACTTGTAGCACCCGGAGGTTCTCTTCTAATTTTCTGACTCCAGATGTTAACATTTAGCTATTTCGAGCCTATCCTGAAACATTGTAAAGTATTCAAATACTGCAGAAGTTGATCTTTTAGCCATTTGACTGAAAGTATAAAAAAATAATTTTTAAATAATGCAGCTAAATGATACAAGTTTGATACATGGCAATAAAATAACAATGATATGTATAAATACAGGTTAAAATTGATAATTTTATATCTTACATTTTTTCAAACTTTACCTTAGGGTCTTAGGTAAACCTGTTGAATCACTATTATGAATTAGAATTTTTTTTTTTTAATTTTTGTACTTTTTTTTAAACTTAAAAAAATTTTTTTTGATTTTTTTTTTTTTTTTGAGAAAATGCATATAATCATTAATTTAAGTGAATGTTG
>SEYY01017524.1:27500-32500 GCA_009176605.1 Armadillidium nasatum
ATACCGATACCGATACCGATACTTTACTCTTATCCAATTTGCCGATACCGCCGATACCGATACCGATACCGGTATCGGAAAATATGCCGATACTTGCCGATACCGATACCGATACCGATACTTCACTATCCCTATATATATATATATATATATATATATATATATATATATATATATATATATATATATATATATATATATATATATATATATATATATATATATATATATATATATATATATATATATATATATATATATATATATATATAGTTTTTTACTTACTGTTTAAATAAGACGAATGCGTCTTTGTTTTATCACTTAAATCGTTGCCTCATTTCAACTAACCTTTTTTTATTACACATTCACTTGAATTTTTTAAACAATTTGCTTTGGTATCGTTAAAATTTACATACTTAATTTCCGAAACATCATTCACGAGATTCGTAATTTTTCTATGCAATTCATTCTCCTCGTTCTCATTAACACATGACTTGTCGATTGCTTCTAAATGATCAATTGTTCCAGAAAGAAGCTGAGGAAGAGATGAAAGTTTAAGAGTTTCTTTTTGAAGAATTTTACTTAGATTTGACACAGAATTCAGTGTTTTATCTAAAACGGATAAACTCACCAAACAACTGATAATCGTGATTTCCTTTAGAACACCACTAGCAGAACTGGCCAAGTCTGCGCCATCCTTGTAAATATGTCCACAAGCCATCATGATAGATTTAAAAATATAACCACAGCATGCACTGTACGATAATTGCTAAGCCAACAGTAATTGGGCTACCATATCGTCGCTAAATATTTACGAGGAGAAAGGGGGTGAGGGGAAAAAAGGGTAAGCTGTCAGTTGACAGCGTACCCGAGGGGAAAAGGTCTTGACTTTTGACCTTTTTGACCACAAGGAACCCTTTTAATTGCTGACCGTGAAAATATTTTTTTAATAAAAATAAATGAATAAATAAATAAAAATAAATAAATAAATAAGAAAATAAATAAATAAATAAATAAATAAGTAAATAAATATATTAATAAAAATAAATAAATAAATAAAGAAAAATAGAGAAATAAAAAATGAAAATAAAATATATAATTAAATAAAAGTAAATAAATAAATAAAAAAATTAATTAATTATATATATTATATATATATATATATATATATATATATATATATATATATATATATATATATATATATATATATATATATATATATATATATATATATATATATATATATATATATATATATATATATATATATATATATATATATATATATATATATATATATATATATATATATATATATATATATATATATATATATATATATATATATATATATATATATATATATATATATATATATATATATATATATATATATATATATATATATATATATATATATATATATTATATATTATATTATTCATAGTTTCTCAACTCTTATGTTCCTTTTAAATATATCATGTTGTATATTTATTTTTATTTGTGAATGAATAGTAATTAACGTAAAGATCTCCAATTCATTCACAAATATTAAACTTCAAATGTATATTTGTTGTAGTGTTCAAGTTGGGAAAACAGATAAAGGGAGTGTGTTCCAGACTTTACCAGTAGAATACATGTAAGAGTGAGCATAGCGGTTAAGTCTGGGGTCGGAGAGTTGGACAGAGAAAGGATGAGACTGTGTAGAAAGTCGTGTCCCACAAGCCCTTCTCAATGGAGGAGGTATGCGACGTGAGAGTTCAGAAGAGCAATGTCCATTGTAATATCGATAGTATAGAGAAAGTGATGCAACAATTCGACGGGAAGAAAGAGACTGGAGAGAGCTAGTAAGAGCAGGAGAATTGATGAGACGAAAAGCCCTAGACTCCACCTTTTCAAGAATAGCTGTATGTGAGGAACCACTCCACATGTGAGAGGCGTACTCCATACAGGGGCTAACAACACCCCTATACAGAGCAAGCAACTGGGGTGGCGTAAAAAAAACCACGAAGGCGCCTCAGAACACCCAACCTCTTAGAAGCTTGTTTAGAAAGAGAAATAATGTGATATTCCAAGAAAGATCACGAGAAAAAGAAACTCCGAGAATATTGAGGACAGATGAAAGGTTTGAGTTGAGTGTTTTCGAAGAAGATATCATAGTTGTGTGGAAGATTGTGTCGAGTAGAAAGATGGAGGAATGAATCTTTGAGGCATTGAAAACGACCATGTTTTCTCTGCCCCAATTTGAAATACGAGAAAGATCAGAGGTAAGTTGCTCCAAGGCCATCCTTCTTGAATCTAATTAACTGCTGTTGGGAGGGACGTCTTTCAAATTGAAAGGAATAATGAAGGGTGGAATCATCGGCATAGGAGTGTATAGGAGACGAAGTAATAGAGAGAAGATCATTGATGAAAATTAGAAAAAGAGTTGGAGAAAGGACAGATCCTTGAGGAACACCACTATTTATAGATTTATAGGAAGAACGTTAGCCGTCTACTAACAGCTGCTATAGAACGACCAGAAAGAAAATTAGAGAGAAGGTCACAGAGAGAAGGATAGATTCGGAAAGAGGGAAGTTTGGAAATCAAAGCTTTGTGCCAGACTCTATCGAAAGCTTTCGATATGTCTAGCGCCACAGCGAAAGATTTACCGAAACCCCGAAGAGCGGAGGACCAAGAGTCAGAAAGTAGGGAAAGAAGATCACCAGCAGAACGTTCTTTACGAAAGCCATACTGGCGATCAGAGATAAGATTGGAAGAATTGAGATGTTTTCAAATCTTCCTATTAAGGATAGATTCGAAAACTTTAGAAAGAACGGAGGTTAAAGAAATGGGATGTTAGTTAGAGGGGTCCCCTTCTTCGGCACAGGTTGAATGAGCGCACGTTTCCAGCAAGAAGGGAAGGTCGAAGTAGAAAGACAAAGACGAAATAGTTTACCAAGGCAGGGTGCAAGCTCGGAAGCACAAGTTTTGAGAACCGCAGGAGGAATACCATCAGGACCATACGCCTTCTTAGTGTTAAGCTCAGAGAGAGCAGAAATGACATCTTTAGAAGAAATTACAATGTTAGGCATAAATGAGTTGGAGGGTGTTGAAGGAGGAGGAATAGCCCCGGAATCGTCTAAGGTAGAGTTAGAAGCAAAGGTTTGAGCGAAGAGTTCAGCTTTAGTAGAGGGTAAAATGGCAGTTGTACTATCAGAAGAAACTAGAGGAGGGAAAGAGGAAGAAGCAAAGTTGGAGTTGACATTTTTTGCGAAATGCCAGAAAGGGCGAGAGGAAGAAGAGCCAGAAAGATTATTACATTTGCGGCGGAGAAAAGAGTTTTTGGTTTCTCGAAGAATAGATTTTGCACGATTCCGGGATGAAATATAAATTGAATGAGTTTCAGGAGTTTGAAGACGACGGTAAACTCTGAAGGCAGCATCCATGCGGCGTATAGCGCGAGAACAAGTAGAGTTAAACCAAGGTTTGTTAGGTTTAGTAGAAGGGAAAGAATATGGAATGTACGCCTCCATGCCAGAGAGAATCACCTCGGTTATACGCTCAGCACACTCCGAGGGACCCCTCCCACGAAAGCAATAATCATTCCATGGGAAATCAGAGAAGTACAACCGCAAGTCAGACCAGTTAGCAGCAACGAAGTGCCACAAACGTCTCCTCGCCGAAGGCCGGGGTCGTTCTTGCGGAAGACTTGAAGAGACAGAACAAGATACGGAGATAAGAAGGTGATCGGATGAACCCAGAGGAGGAAAGAGTTTAACAGTATAAGGAGAAGGATAAGAAGTAAGGAAAAGATCAAGTATGTTGGGTTCATCACTAAGACGGTCAGGGATACGGGTAGGGAGTTGCACCAACTGCTCAATATTGTTCTGGATAGAAAAGTTGAAGGCGAGTTCACCGGCTGGATCATGAGAACTAGATGAAAGCTATTGGGGGTGGTGAACATTGAAATCACCTAAAATGATGATTTCGGAGAAAGGAGAAGAAGAGAGAATGTGTTCTATTTTGGAGTTTAAATAGTCGAAGAATTTTGGATAGTCAGTAGAATTAGGAGATAAATAAACAGAACAAAAAATTTAGTAGTAGAATTGCAAGAGAGCTTTAAGCCATAAAGTAGAGAATTCAGAAGACTCCAAATTAGAGACAGACAACAGACAACATCGTTGCGCACATATGCGCAACATCCGCCTTTGGCTGAAAATTGAGGATAGAGACAGTAAGAGGAAACAGAGTAGGGTTTGCTGTCAGAGCACTCAGACACCTGAGTTTTAGTTAAGAACAAGAGATGAGGTCTTGAAGAAGAGAGGTGGTGTTCGACAAAGTGGAGATTAGAAAAAAGACCGTGCACCGGGGCAAGCCGGACGCCGGGTCATGGCGGCACCATCCCCATCATCGGAGGCCGCCAACTCCCAAGTGATGATGGGGTGAGGGGTGGAGGTTGAGGGGAATTCTTTGGATGCCGCTCCTCGTAACATCTCCGAGGCAGCTGTGAGTTTTGCCATTTTGATTTTTTTTTTATAAAGGTAATGTAAGAGTAAGCGCTTGTAAAATGTGGGAACATGTGAAGAATTGGGGTGGAGAGGTAGTGGGAGCATAGACACTCCAGTATGAGGCGAAGGTACATTAAAGACCCTCTGAGAAGGTCAAACGCGAAAAGGAACGAACGAAAGGGCAACGGAGTGAAAAGGAATGGTCTAGCCTATCCTATCACTCCGCGAGTTATGCCCAATGGGGGGTACTTGCATCTCTTCTGACGGCTCTACGTCCTCCCCTATATATATAATATATATATATATATATATATAATATATATATATATATATATATATATATATATATATATATATATATATATATATATATATATATTAATTAATTATTAATTAATTAATTTTTATTTATTTATTTACTTTTATTTAATTATATAGTTTATATTCATTTTTTATTTCTCTATTTTTCTTTATTTATTTATATTTTTTATTTATTTTTATTAATAT
>SEYY01017524.1:35000-43324 GCA_009176605.1 Armadillidium nasatum
ATGTAGGTAGGTAGAGATATAACAGATAGATAGATAGATAGGATGATGGCTTGATGTACACGAAAAATATATATATATATATATATATTATATATATATATATATATATATATATATATATATATAATATATATATATATATATATATATATATATATATATATATATATATATATATATATATATATATATATATATATATATATATATATATATATATATATAAATTTTTCGTAAGAAAGGCCCCCGCTTTTGGCGAGGAGACTTTTCTGGCATTTCGGTGACACTAAGAGACTAACTTGAGGTTGTACTTTTCAGATTTCCCATGGAATTATTACTTTTTCTGTGTTAGGGGTTCCTCGGAAAGTACAGAGCGCCTAACCGAAATGATTGATTCTCTCTGGCATGGAGGCATACTTTCCATATTATTTCCCATATACTAAACTAAACTTAAACCTTGGTTAGCTCTGCTTATTCTCAAGATATCCCTGCAGGGATGCTGCCTTCAGAAATTACCATCGTCTTCAAACTCCAGAAACTCATCCCGGAATCGGGCAAAATCTATTCTCCGCAACACCAAAAAACTTATTTATCCGTCTTAAATGTAGTAATCTCTCGTATTCCTTTTCCTCACACTCTTTTGTTAAAAAAATGTCAACTATAACTTTGCTTCTTCTTCTTTCCCTCCTCTAGAATCTTCTGACGATACAACTGCCGTATTGCCTTCCTCTAAAGCTGAACTTTTCTCTCAAACTTTTGCCTCAAATTCAACCTTAAACGATTCCGAAGCTGTTCCTACTCCTTCAACCCCCTCCAACTCATTTATCCCTAAAATTGTAAATTCTTATAAAGACGTCATTTCTGCTCTCTCAGGGCTTAACACTAAGAAGGCGTACGATCCTGATGGTATCCCTCCTGTCGTTCTCAAAACTTGTGCTTCCGAGCTTGCACCCTGCCTTGGTAAACTACTTCGTCTTTGTCTTTCTACTTTAACCTTCCCTTTTTGCTGGAGATGTTAGCTTATTTAGACTGTGCCGAAGAAGGGGAACCCCTCTCAATTCTCTAACTACTGTTTAGTTTCTTTAACCTACGTTTATCCTAAAGTATTCGAATCTATTCTTAACAGGAAGATTTAGAAAATTCTCGATTCTTCTGATCTTATCTCTGATCGCCAGTATGGCTTTCGTAGAAAACCTTCTACTGGTGAGCTTCTTTTCCTTCTCTCTGACACCTTGGTCCTCCGCTCTTCGGCATTTCGGTGAATCTTTTGCTGTCGAGCTAGATATATCGAAAGTTTTCGATAGAGTCTAGTACTAAGCTTTGATTTCAAATTTTTCTCTTTCGGAATCTATCCTTCTCTCTGATTTTCTTTCTGGTAATTCTATAGTAGCTGTTGTATATGACCACCATTCATCCTTTAAATCTATTAATAGTGGTGTTCCTCAAGGATGTGTCCTACCCTCAACAATTTTTGTTATTTTCATTAATGGTCTTCTCTCTGTTACTTCATCTCCTATAAACTCCTATGACGATGACTCTACCATTCATTACTCCTTTCAGTTAACAGCAATTAATAGACGCAAGGAAGATAGCCTTGGAGCAACTGACCTCTGATGTATCTCGTATTTCAAATTGGGGCAGAGATAACATGGTCGTTTTAAATGCCACCAAAACTCAATTCCTCCATCTCTCTACTCGATACAACTTTCCACACAACTATGAGATCATCTTCGAAAGTACATAGCTTAAACCTTCATCTCCTTAATACTCTAATTGATTCTTTTTCTTGTGATCTCTTCTTGGAAAGATCACATTACTTTTCTTTCTAAACAAGCTTCTCAGAGGGTGAGTGTTCTGAGGCACCTTCAAAATTTCTTGTCTCCACCCCAGTTGCTTGCTCTTTATAGAGGCGTTTTACTCCCCTGTATGGAGTACGCCTCACACATCTGGGGTGGTTCCACTTATACAGCTCTCCTTGAGAAGGTGGATTCTAGGGCTTTTTTTCTTTTCAACTCACTAATTCTCTCCAGGCTCTTTCTACCTGTCGAATTGTTGCGTCACTCTCTTCTATACTATCGCTATTACAACGAGCACTGCTCTTCTGAACTGAACTCCCCCGTCGCATACTTCCTCCATTGAGAAAAGCTCTTGCGCCACGTCTTTCTACATTTTTTGACTTTTGTATATCTGAACTACTGAACCAGAAATGGATGAACTTTTGCTAAAAGTTAGGAAAAAGGGTTTTATTATATTTAGTTTGGTTTATTTTTTTTTTTTTTTAAAGTTACCCCCCAAGTAGAAATTCTGAACATCGTATATAGGTCAGTAGCACCAAAATTTACCATATTGTAAACTTTGATAGCAGCATTATGACACTCTAGAACCTTCTACATCTTTCGTGGAGAGTTTCGAACACTCTGGAACGTTATGACTTGCATTTTCTGTTCCTCCTGCTTACATGCTTAGTTAATTATGTAAGTGTGAGCACTGGCGCGGTCGTCAGTCGCTTGTATTTCGTGTGTCAATATTTTAGTATCGATTGTTTTAGTTCAATCATTTGTTAGAGTATAGAAGCTTCGTGAATGAACAATGTTGATTGCTTTTATAAATTCTTCATATACTTTTTTTTTTTAATCATAATGTCTCATAAGAAAAGTGCTTCTACCACGGAAAGGAGCAATAAAATCTGGACGAAGAATCTCGTAAGATTTCAAGTGTCATATAGGAATAGATCTGTTCAACTAGAAGAACATTCACTGGTAAACAATAGCAAGATACAACTCAAACTCACAATTGTTGGTTGCTATCTGTTCTTTGGAGCATCTATCAAAGGTAGAAAAGAATGTGTAAAGGTAATTGCGAAAAGAAGTAACAAGCTTATGGCAAAAAAAAAAAAATTTCCCATACTTCTCAATTCAAGTTGTAGATGCAAACCAAGTTGAAGTGCTGAACACCTACAATGAACGTGCAAAACGAGTAAAATATCAATTGTATGAAAATGGTGAATGGCTACGCAGTGAGAACAGAAGGTTATATAAACTACAGATCGAAAGCAAAAGACAGGTTGGGTATTCAATTGGGAAGTTGCGAGGAAGAAAAGTGCACTTGGAGCCCACAGCATTGTCAACCCCCGAAATTGAATCAAGAGACTGTGAGTGACTAGATATGTAATTTTATATTGTTATATGAACGCTTGTAGTTGTGTTTTATTGCTAATTATGTATGTTATGCTATAAGAATAAACTGCTAAATGCTTCAAAAGATAATAATGTATACTATTCGATTACTTCATTTTAATTTGAAAATTACGCTTATGAAATTTTTCAATTTGTACCCTTTACGCGTATACAGTGAAATTGGTATTTCGGTTTGGGGTGACCTTTTTCAAATACTAAATCAAATTAACATATTTCATTAATTCTTAACTAAAGTTTATAGATTTATGTCACAGAAACACAAGGTTGTAAAAGAGCCATAAACCTAATATATATATATATATATATATATATATATATATATATATATATATATATATATATATATATATATATATATATATATATATATATATATATATATATATATATATATATATATATATATATATATATATATATATATATATAATATATATATATATATATATATATATATATATATATATATATATATATATATATATATATATATATATATATATATATATATATATATATATATATATATATATATATATATATATATATATATATAGTAAGCACAAGTTGATTCTGAACCCCACAACTACGCTTAATCTCAAAGACATTATTGACAGATATATATGAAAGTATTTTACATATTCAGAACAGAGCTAATGTAATTACAGTGCAACTATCGGGGCGTAAAATGACCACTTTATTTGTTTAAAATTTTTTTTTTTTTTTAAATTAAAATTAAAATAGGAAAAAAATTTTTTTTTTTTTTAAATAAATAAAAAAAAAAAAATGTTTTTTATATTTTATATATATATATATATATATTAATATATATATATATATATATATATATATATATATATATATATATATATATATATATATATATATATATATATATATTATATATATATATATATATATAATTATATTATATATATATATATATATATATATATATATATATATATATATATATATATATATATATATATATATATATATTATATTTATATATATTATTTTTATTATTTATTATTTATTTATATTATATATATATATATATATATATATATATATATATATATATATATATATATATATATATATATATATTATATATATAATATATATATATATATATATATATATATATATATATAATATTGTATGTAAATTAAATAGATAAAAGGTTTTCTTGAACCATAAATTTTCATGTGAAATTGTTTATGTAATAAAGGGCTGTGAAAATATGAAGGAAGGATGTTACAGAATTTATGCTGGAGTGCATGTAGAGGTATGAGTGTAGCAGTTAAATTTTGGGTCACAGAGTAAGACACAGAGAGGATATATATATATATATATATATATATATATATATATATATATATATATATATATATATATATATATATATATATATATATATATATATATATATATATAATATATATATATATATATATATATATATATATATATATTTTAAAAATTTTTAAAAAATTTTTTTTTTTTTTTTTTTTGACAAAAAAACTTTTTAAAACTTTTTTTTTTTTTTTTTTTTTTTTTTTTTTTTTGCAAATTTCTTTTTATATATTTTACATTATTTTCATTATTACCTAAGGTTTCCTTCTCCTCCTCTTTTAAAATATTCAAGCTTAAACTTAGATAGTTTTATGTCATCATATGCTCACTTCATTATAAAAACAAAAATATACATTAAGAAAAATATATATATATATTTTTTTTTAAATTATATTTTTTCAAATATAATTTTATTTTCCAAGACTTTATTAAAGTCTTTAAGAACCGTAGTAATATGCCCATGGAACTTTCGGACTTGACGTCTGAGATAGATAGGTCATACTCATTATCAGGAAATATATTTTTTTTCTTTTTCTACATTTTTAGGCCTATTTAAAGTTAAAAATTTTTTTTCACTAAAATATGACCCTGTATTTTCTACCGCTATACAATAAAATCATAGCAGGAGGGGTATGGAGTCCTCCTCGGGAGAGGCGCAGCCCCTTACAGCGAATCTCCCTCATATCTTACTGAAGGACTCGCTTGATAGGATTTTCAGCCCCGTTTCTCCCACTTTGCAGCGGAACACTCTTCGCTGCTTGTCATGTATTTATAATATTGCTGTCGATTATAGATGGAGGTAGCCCAAACGTTGACAGACAATTTTAAAAATGAGTAGATTCACCTAAATCATCGACATTGTCTCTTGTCCAAAATAAGAGAGAGAGAGAGAGAGAGAGGCCTATAATAGAATTTTTTTTCCCTATTTCAGAAACTAAAAAAAAAGGTTCATTTAAAAAAGTAGGCCATGGTAACGTAAGGTAGGCCTTACTCTTAACATTAACACCACTTTCGGGTCTGTGGCCATGCATTTGCAATATTGTTTATGTCGTACTCGAAACATAATAATAATAATAATAATAATAATAATAATAATAATAATAATAATAATAATAATATTGAGCCAAAATGTTAATGAGAGCTAATAATAATTAATAATAATAATAATAATAATAATAATAATAATAATAATAATAGGTCAAAATAGCAATGAAAGCTAAACTTTAAGGCAAGTATTCAAAATATCAGTAATAAAATCTTTATTAAGTTACCGGCAAGGAAATATGTCACCTGACCGATTGTTTTTGAACAGTGTCGATCACTTTACCTGTCGACCATTTGGTTCATGCTTCTGTAGCGAACAATATTTATAAAACTTGATGTAGGGCGAAAAGTATTAAAAAAATAAATAAAATAAAATAGATGCTTATTCTATCACTATATTATTATTTAGATAAATTTAACCCTAAAATAAAGTTCCCAAGCTTTTCTATAATATTATATATATATATATATATATATATATATATATATATATATATATATATATATATATATATATATATATATATATATATATATATATATATATATATATATATATAGGTCTTGTTTATTTCACTTACACCGGCCGTTTGTAATGAAATTTACCTTACTTATAGAGCTTGATCCAAAACGAACGAAAATCATATTTAAAATGTGGAGAAACGAAAGGGAAGTAAGTTATCGAGTTTTAAAAATTGAAAAAAAATAGCGAAAAATCCTGAAATGTAGGTCATTTTGCGACCGTATATTTCATAAATGTTGTAGGTTAGGTAAAGTTAGGTTTGGTTACGTAATTTTTTGTTTAATTTCGATATATTAGCAAAGATTTCTTCGTGCAAATTTTGCAAGATATTGCAAATTTTAAAAACGTTTAATTCAATTTTTTCTAAAAAAATAAATATAAAAAAAGTTCTTAATATTTTTTTTCAATAAACATGTGCTCTTCAAAATTTAATTCTTTAATTAAGGTATAGTATATATATATATATATATATATATATATATATATATATATATATATATAATATATATATATATTATATATATATATATATATTCATACCCGCATCGTACCTTTAAACGCTACACGACTTTAAGAATTTATGAAATGCACTGTCGCAAAATTCCAAATTTTTTCGCTGATTTTTTCAATTTTTAAACTCGATAACTTACTTCCCTTTTGTTTCTCTTCATTTTAAATATGATTTTCGTTCGTTTTGAATCAAGTTCTATAAATGAGGTAAATTTCGTTGCAATCGGCCTGTGCAAGTGAAATAAGCAAGATCCTATATAGCCTTTTGGGAACGCAAATTTTGAACATAAACAACCCTCAATAGATTTGAGGAAAATTTGTATTTCACCTTATAACTTATCAAAACAAAGCAAAAAGAAAGAGAAAGGTCAAGAAGAAAGCATATCATAACAGAAAAAACAAAAAGCAGTTCGAGAGGCGTGCGCACAAATCACGGAAAACGTGCAGTGAGAGAATTTTTAACGAATACTATTGTAAATCTGTCCAGCGAAAAAAAGCCTTCCGATGTATTAAAATTAGTGGTGTTATTTATAAAATATGATTCTAGAAGTTGGTTAAGAGTCTTATTCTTGGATGAAAAAATCATACTGGAACCATTCCAATCTATGTTGTGTTGAGAGTCCCTGATGTGCTTAAATATTGAATTACTGTAATTGCCTCTATTAATATCATTCTTATGTTGAGTGAGCCTAAACTGTAAAGATTTAAGGTTTCTCCTATATAAGAGGAATGGCAAACACCACAAATGGAAAGAGGGAATTATTATTCTGAACAAGGAAACTCATAATGGTATTGGGATAAGTGAAAACAACTTTAATGTCAAACGTAGATTTAAGTAGAAATTTAATAGATAAAATACCCAAAGAATAAGGCAAAATTAATGCATTTTCAAGTGAAAACTGGGGACTATTATTTGGAAGATAAAAAGATTTCTTGGCTTTATGAAACATCTTATCAATAGTCAAAAAATCATATCCCCGCTCTTGAAAAATGTTGCAGAGAAAAATGACCTCATCATCAAGATATGCTGGATCCGAAGGGAGCGAAACGTCAACTCCTGCTTTTATCTGTTTTAGTGGTTTTAAAATCTTTTTTATAAATTTAGAATATGAGACATTAGTATTCTTTAATTGTTTTTAACATATAATATATATATATATATATATATATATATATAATATATATATTATATATATATTATATATATATATATATAGAACGAGAGAGAGAGAGAGAAAGAGAGACACACACACACACACACACACAAACCGTTTGGTTAGGTTAGGTTTGGTAGGTTGGGTTAGTAGTAAGATATACATGTTGTACTTGAGTAATAATTTCATAACAAGTTTTGCTGATTTATTGCTGAAAATTCACTCTCAATTGGAGGATATATATATATATATATATATATATATATATTATATATATATATATATATATATATATATATATATATATATATATATATATATATATATATATATATATAATTTATATATGTTATAATTTTAATAACTATGATGTTCATTAGTGCTAGAGATCGAACCGGGCCAAAAGATGGAAGTCCGTTGTGTTGACCACTACTCCACTGATGGAAATAATCCAGAACTTCTACTGACATATCTCGCCTATTATAACATCACTTGCAGTTAATAAATTTATAAATAATGATTCCACGGTTGATT
>SEYY01017525.1:0-2500 GCA_009176605.1 Armadillidium nasatum
ATATAAAAATTATAATTGGTAGTTGCCAGTTTAAATATTCTTCTAGTTAGAAAAGAGGCTCATGTTTCTGGAGACTGGAGTTAAAGTCAAAGGTTGCCAGTTTTGAATTAACATCTTTATGCTTTTTGTGTTTGTTCCGTACAGTTCAGTCGAGCAAATTTAACACATCTTTATGATTTTTTGTGTCTCACAATCAAGTCGTGCAAAATTATTGCTCCTTATTTTCTAGACCTTTCGTTGTGTCTTATTCGTTTATGATTATATATTTATCGATAGTACAGTATAAAAGATATAGTCTAATTTCGAGACAAACATCAAAGAGTTTAAAATCTTCCTTTGCATACTGAAAGAATATTCTACGAATTCGGTTCAATTACTTGTATAGTCGTTAAATCTAGTCATATTCAAGTGCAAGTGATTGTATCGGAGTGGAGTATTCTTGAAGTAATAGTTACATTCAGAGTCTTTCGTGTCAATATTCGTTAAATCTTAGAGAGCTCTGTTTGATAACACTTAAACTACTTATTCTTGGAGGCTGAGGACGGATAGAATATATTCGTCTTTAAGCGGTGAGAAAAACACAATTTTTCTCAAAGCTTTTACTAAAGTAATAACATCTCCGATTATTTAAGTATTACATATTTATATAATCGACAAACTCCAGTCTCCAGGAAAGAATATAGCCTCCAAATAACTAAACCTCTAATTAATCGATATAAATAGTCGACTAAACTATTTAATATTGAACTTGAAAAAATCCTTACATCCGGATATATTTTTGTTCGCACATTGAACAACCTTAATGAAATAATCTACCGTTGATTATTTTAATAGATATATATATATATTTATATTAAAGTATTAGAATATTTTATTATTTAGTATATTAGAGTATTTTATCACATAGAGTATTTAAGTGCTTTATTATTTAGTGTATCAAATATTTTTTCATTTACAATAATAGAGTTATTTTATCATTTATAGTCTTTAATCAATTATAAATAATAAAATCGATGCTGAATTTATAAGTATCAATTATTATTTATGTTCATAAATTTTATTATAAACAAATAAGTCGTACATTATAATAATTAGTATGTGTCGTTATGAATCTCTATAAAAATTATGAAGAAAAAATTCTTTGTTTTCAGAGCAGGTATGAACTATAAAGAAAATGCAGTTATGAAATGGTAAAAATATTATGAGGATAATAAAAAATGGTAATAATAATAATAATAATAATAATAATAATAATAATAATAATAATAATAATAATAATAATAATAGTAATAATTAAATAATAATAAAATATTATTACTATTATTTTTATTATTATTATTATTATTATTATTATTATTATTATTATTATTATTATGACCAATATTACTACCATTTTTAGTTATTATTTTCTTATTATTATTATTATTATTATTATTATTATTATTATTATTATTATTATTATTATTATTATTATTATTATTATTATTATTATTATTATTATTATTATTATTATTATTATTATTATTATTATCATTATTATTATTATTATTATCATTATTATTATTGAGAAAAACATTTAACACTGAACGTTATTCATGCTAGAGAAAAATGCATAAAAAAAGGCAAAATTATTTATTTGAAATATTTTTTCATTATTTATTTTACAGTACACTGATGTAAAACACTATTCAAGCAAAACGTTCATAATATTTATTCAAGATAGATGAAATATTAAAAATAAACATAAACCTATAGATAGCGATATGAAAGCAAAAGCTTTACAGTCACATTCAGTCACCTTCAGCCACCTACAGCTATCGGCAGTCACCTACAGCTACACTTTTTAACTAAATATAAAAATAAAAAATAAATTCCTGACAAGACAGAATTTTTGGAGACAGAGGATGTGGTCACCCAATTTTTCTTGTTCAGGTAAATGACAGAAAGTCAAGAAACCGTGAAGAACTTGTCATTTAAACCCGTCTTCGTAGATTCTCATATTAAAAAATGATTGAAAATTTTAAATAAAATATTGAGCAATCATTTTAACCATTGTTATTATTATTATTAGAAATGGAATAAAACTTGGGTTAATTTTTAAAGATTAAACGCTTTTTAAAATATAAAATTGCTACAATCTTCTTTCTCCTTAGTTAACGCCCAATTTTATATATATATATATATATATATATATATATATATATATATATATATATATATATATATATATATATATATATATATATATATATTATATATATATATATATATATATGTATATATATATATATATATATATATAATATATATATATATATATATATATATATAATATATATATATATATATATATATATATATATATGTGTGTGTGTGTGTGTGTGTGTGTGAGTGTGTGTGTGTGTGCGTGTGTGTGTGTTTGAGTGTGCTTGCATGCGTGTACATGAAAATTAATAAAACGATATATCATTACATTCTCCTTAAATAGTAGAGTTTATGA
>SEYY01017525.1:7500-10000 GCA_009176605.1 Armadillidium nasatum
TTATTATTATTATTATTATTATTATTGCTTTTGATATAGATATTGTTACCGTTGTTGAGTTTGTTTATACTGTGTTGTTGGGTTTGCTTTTATCATTGCCAGCATCTTTTCTCGTTCCCTTTACAGTTATTTATTTAATAATAAAACTGTATTTAGAAACCTGCATAAAAGAAACAGGAACATCCTTTAGTCAATTCACATATTTGGAACTTGGGAAAAATAAACTGGAAACCATTTTTAATGATTTGTGAGAAAGAAAGAAAGAGTAGATAAGGAAGAAGATCTTTGTATTTTAAGATGATATTATTCTTGTGGAGAGAATTGAAAGTTTAGTAATGCATTAACTGGGTGAGATTTGACATCAAGGGATAATTAAGAGAATCTTTTTAGTTTTGTTGGGGAGGGGGAGGGGGAGGGAGGGGGAATGGGAAGAGGGAAAATATGAATAGAACGTAGACAAATTATTAAATTTTGAGATTCGGAGTGTAACAAGAACGACAGAAACTTCAACAAAATTAACTGCAACAAGAAAAGGAACACAAACGCAGGTAATAAGAACAAAAGAACAACAAGGATTTCAAGAAAAAAGAAGAACAACAAGAATGAAAATTAGAAAAAAACAAGAACATAGACAAGAAGAACAGCTACAAAGGAACAGGAAGAACAAGATGAAAAACAGTAAATGTAGAACAAGAAGAGCATGGAACAAGAAGAAGAATAAAAAAAAGAAAAAGAACAACAAGAACAAGTACAACAACGGTAAGATGAACATAAATAAGAACTGTAAGAACAACAACAAGATTATTAGAATGAAAAGAACAAGCAAAATATTTAAGAATAGTGAAGAATAAGAAAGAAATCAGAATCCAAATTATCAAACTGGTTTTTAAATGAATAGGAAATACTATAGAAAATGAAGAGAAGAATCAGAGTAGATGGAAACATGCAAAAAGAGTAAAGGCTCTATGCCACTCTATTTGACTCTGATTAAATAATGAGGAAGTTGTAGGTAAATTGCCGCAAGGTGTAGGAATCGAGTTTTTGAGGCATTGAAAACAACTATGTTTTCTCTTCCTAATACAAAGAGATAAGAAATTTTTTTAGAATAAATGGAAATGAATTTTGAAAAATTGATTGTTTGTAAACTTTATATAATTTTGAAAGAAACCAATTTTATTTCATAAGTCTTTTCTTTTTGATTATATAAAACAAATACACTTTTTTTCAATTATTTTTGTTATTAAATTAAATAAAATTAGGTTTGGGATTAGATTAAATTATTAAATCGAAATCACTAGTGAAAGTAGAAAGAGAAAAAACTGAAAAAAAATTACTTTCTTTCTGAAAACTATTATAACGTAAATTTTAAGCTCATCACTGTCTCACTCTGTTTGTTACAATTATTATTATTTCATTATTATTATTATTATTATTATTATTATTATTATTATTATTATTACAATATCATTATTATTGTTATTATTATTATTATTCATTTTCTCTTATATTCTAACACAAATATTTTCTACACAAACGTAACATACATCTTTGTACATTTTAAACAAGTATCTGGAAATTTCCAAGTTACACAATGTCTATTGACTACAACGACAATTCATCTGACAATTCAAACATTAAAATATGTCCCTTCCTCCTACCCAATGAATTAAACATTCTATATAAAGTCTAAGTGTTTCAAATTGATGTGTCTCAACATCAGGAGTTTTCTGAGACAACATGAAGACTTTACAAACCTTTTCTCTACCTTTAGCTTTGTCTCTTTTACGGATACACACTTGAAAGATTATAACAAAGATCTGTTTGATCTTCCAGGCTATGATCTTTTCATTGCTTACTTCAAAGAAAAAAGAAGTGGAGGAATATCGACATGCATTAAAAAGGGCCTTAAAGCAAAAAAAAAAAAACATTTTCAATTGTTAATAAATACATAGAGGCACTTCCTTCAATGAATGAATCAGGAAAATTAATTTATTAGTAATATACCGACCACCACAAGTAAAGAAACTAGATTTTGTAAAGAAGTGCAACAAAATCTGCAGTACCGCACTGAAGAAATGGAATCACATTAATTGTTGGGGACTTTAATATCTATGTATCCAGCAATGCCATTATCTCTTGTCGTAAAAATTCATTAATTGAAATCGTAAAATCAAATTACTTTGTAAATTACATAACAAGCATCACAAGGCCAGATATAAATCAAAACTCTACAATAATCAGCCATATATGGTCAATTAACCAAGTTTCAACAAAATCCTATACATTGTACAAAATCCTATACATTATTTGTACTAATGTATTTCACACCACTACCCATCTGTATTAATGCTAGAATCACCACCTACTTCAAAAATACAGAAGTTTTTAGACTCATATCTAGTGAGAGTAAAAATAAATTTCTAAACCAAATAAAGACAACAGATTTTTCATTTGTATAGAGTGCCAATGTTACAATAGATGAAAAATTCAAAATATTCAA
>SEYY01017526.1:0-12500 GCA_009176605.1 Armadillidium nasatum
TGTTCCGTAATATATTGTAATTTTTGAGATTTTAATATCTTTTTAATTTACTTGCCTCTGAGTATTTAAACATTCATTAAAGTAATGCTTCATGTGTTTTTTGCTTTATTTATTCATTATATATATATATTAATATATATATATATATATATATATATATTATATATATATATATATATATATATATATATATATATATATAGTTTTTCATCATTCAGAAGTTATAGCTAAAAACCCATATATTGGATGTGTATCCATCATTCCAGATAATCAACGTGTTGCAAAAGTTTGTTAGATTGCTTATATAGGCATAAAATGGCATGAAAAGAATTTAACATCCGCTCAAGGTAGAGAAGATTTCAAAGCATATCAAGCAAATGGATAAGTGAATACATATCTCCCCAAGCTGATATTGCCATATGTGACACTGTAGTAGAGGCCTTGCCAACCAGTAATATCATGGCAACAGTTGCAATAATTGAGCATCTATCTTTAGATCAAGCAACAAATATAATTTCTAAACACCATAAGATGTTCAAGATCAAATATATTCCGTCATGGAACATCAAAAAAGTCAATCCAGTTGGTTCGTCGTGAAAACTCCAATAGTTAAAAAAATAAAAAAAGGCTCTCTTAGACATACCCTGAAAGAGGTGGGTTGATCATAACCCACGAAAGCTAGGACTAAGTCTAAATTACTAACTTCAAAAAAATATGTATTACTAATAATAAAGTTTTTTAAGAAAAGTTTTTAATTGTGATAAACTAGGGAAAAAAAAGATTTAAGTAACTATCTGAGTGCGTACCTAATTAGCACTAAACAAAAAGCATATATATATATATATATATATATATATATATATATATATATATATATATATATATATATATATATATATATATATATATATATATATATATATATATATATATATATATATATATATATATATATATATAGGTCTGTCCGCAATTGCTTCTGAAAGATTGGGCAAGATTAGTCATGCGAAAGAAAGTAAAATAAAAAAAAAAGAGAGAATTTGTACTGACACAACCATAGTATAAGGACACAACCCATTTTTTAGAATAATCTTTTCAGACATTTGACCGTTTTGGCCCAATCTTTTCGGGAATAATGAAGGAATATCTTATCCTAAAATTTATCTATTTGTCACACTAGGAAAAGTTGACCCAAAACATTCGTGAAAATATTTTTAGAATTTTATCAAAATTTTTCTCTCTTGGCGTTCTCAGTATTTTATATTATATATATATATATATATATATATATATATATATATATATATATATATATATATATATATATATATATATATATATATATATATATATATATATATATATATATATATATAAGTTCACACTTCTTTAAATTGTTAAATAGTCTCGTATATAATGACATGTAAATACTACTACTATTTTTTATCACTTTTCCAACCTTTTGTAGTTTCATTTGTTAAAATTATTTTTTTTCCATTCACCATTTTTTTTCCTTTTGTACCGATTTTTAATACTTTACCAACTAACCCTCTCATTTTACCAGTCATTCGTTTGCCTCATTTTTCTAGTCTCTTCTTCCGTGATGTCTCATAAATAAAAGGGTGTAAATTGGTTTACTTTAATCTCATAACTACTATTCTTTCACAAGATACTCTTACAACGAAGAAATATTGGAAGAAACTGAAAAGAATACGTCGAAACAGATTTTATGAAGAGAAAATTCCATTACTCAAAAACTAACATTTCTATGGCTGCAAATAAAAAAAAAAACTATGGACTTAGGAAATATGGTAACTGAGGTTATTGAGTTCGTCGTACACAATTTTTTTAAAATAAATATTCAAATACTTCGGAAATTGGCAGATAAACTCATTAGACGTATATGATTAGAAACGATTATTTTTTACACTGACGAACTCGTCTGAAAAGTCCAGCGTCGTTTGCAACGTAATAATAAATGAATACAAAAAGGATTAAATATTAAAAAATATAAAACTCGCAGATGAAAATGTTGAAATTTACAACATTACTACTTCCTCGGAGGATGAATCAAAAAACTCATATGGTCTTAACTATAAAACGTACAAAACACAAACTATGTACTAAGAAGCTCAATAATCATAACCAACACCTGTAAAACTGAAGGCAATACATCCTAAGAGCAATATTTAAGAAGCAGTAAGGGTTCTATATTTTTTTAAAATATCGAGGGAAGATTTCACATTGCAAGCAACGAACAATCTATAAATAGTTTAACAAAAATGTGCGATTTAAATTAAAAAAATTCATTACCATATTCAATAGAAAAGAATCAACCACAGCTAAGGAAAAAGGTAGCTCTGTTCATGTACCATCAAGAAAATACAAAAATTTAAATATAATAGAATTTAACGTATTTTTATGATTTCATTTCAGCAATTTGAATAATGCAAAGTAGTAACTTCATAAGTGCTCGAAATATTTTTGAAATTCTCCTGCCCCTCTTTCCCATGAACAACGCTTTCATTATGGTTTTCCCGTTAAAACCTCTAAAGATCTTTTTTTTATTAACACCGGACAATATTTCCAGTTTCCGAATATAGTACTGGCATTTGAAGAAATTTTAAAGGACCCTTATGTTATTGATTTGTCCTCTAAACCACTTTCCTGTAGGACAGATCACGTCATTCAAATTGAAGACGTCCAAAAGTGTTTACAGTAGTACGGAATTTCACAGAAGCAGTTGTGGCAGTTGCAATAATGGTCAGCAGAATGGATTTATGGGGACTTGTTTCCACATACATAGAAACTGAGCCTGACATATACACTAATACAAATTAAAAATGGCAAATTACTTTCACAATTTCCTTGCAATTATAAGAAAGATGACGTTGGTGAAATTGAAAAGGAAAAAATGCAGCTGTAATAGGAGAAAAAATATCCAATCAATATAATAGTTTATCAACAAAAATTATTGTTGATAAACTCCAGCAAGAAGTGATAATGTTCATTTTCAACCGTTGATTAAAACATAGTAAAGATGAATACAAACAGTGGTCATCAACGAGCCTTGAATTAAAGGTTTTTCAATAGTAAAAAACCTAAATGCAGTAACTTATTATTATTGTAATCTTTGTTACATGTGAGTTTATCTCAAATTCAAATCAATATGGGAAACGTAATCTGATTATATACCACGACAATTTACATAACGCGTTGTGTAAGGAGATACCTGAAAATTTAAGCAGTAAAGAAATATTTAGAAATTGAAAATAATTACGAATATAAAAGCAGGAAGATTGAAAATTAGAAATTTTTTTTTAATTTGCATCGCTTTTCAATTTTCCTTTTCATTCAAAGAGCTTGCAATCGTTTATTAATTGGCTTCAATAAAGAAATTTGCTGATTTTTCTTCATTTACCCCTTTGTTTTTATTTACTCTTTAAAATATCCACTGTTAAATGACAAAAAATGTTTTAAAAACATACCGAAATTCATAAAACGTTATGGTTCGCCTAGAAAAAGTCCAAATATATGCAAAAGTTTCAAAGCCTATTTCTCGTAAACTAAAGCTCGAAAAGCAAGTCTTCAAGATCTAACAGTCACTAAAACCGTGGGATATATTCATGTGCTTAATAACGTGCTCTGACACGTCTGGGTCTCAGAATTGGGGTAAAACAAGGAATCGAATATTGACGTCCCATATTATTTTGGAAAAATCCCCACTTACTAGTTCCAGCTGGATTATTGATATTTTTCGAATCCCCAAAATCGTTTAACTCAGCTACCCCATAGCGCCTTCAATGTCACCCCAGTTTGATAATTCGTTTATAATACTCCTTAGCGAGAAACAAACAGCATTTAGGAGGCCGCTAATATACTCAAAAGTCCAACGATAATGAAGCGCTTCCTCTTGGAATAACTTTATTTTGGAGCCTCAGATAAACTAATATTTCTTGTGACAGAAAAATGACTTATCGCAAGATTGTAAGAATTGAATTTGCCCAACGGAAAATTTTCATCCCGAAATAGGTTTCCTAAATTTTAAGGTTACAGAGGTAGCTTCGATTACGAAAAACTCATTTTTAAACGGGGACGTCGACGCAGAATGAGAACGCTATGAAAGTGCCGCTTCTTCCCCCACAATTGTGAAAACTAGGGTTTCTTAAGTGGGGTAAAAGTAACCCCATTTCCGGAATCGGGGCTCATTTTACCCAAGTACCCCCAGTGCTAAACAAATGCGGCGACTTTCGTCATTCAAGCTAAATTCTAAACGCTTAAAGTTAAGAGAAAAATAAATCTAATTCCGAGATTCACTCTCTACTTTCGTAGCTTCCTGAGACAATTTTTCAATTTTTTTCGTAAATGATAAAAACCACAAGTTTGAATCCCTATTTAAAGAGCGGCAGTAAATTCTCTTGTCAAAATTAGCGCATTAATGAACTGATGATGATGATTCGCATAACTTTTTGTCACCAGAACTAATTGTTATTACTCACACTGCAGTCATTGATATTAATGATTACAATGTTCCACTGTCAACCAAGGTAAATTTTTTTCATTCAATACGTTTAGATGAAAATGAACGTTAGCAAAAAAAAAAAAAAATAGCTTTTCCCAAATCAAAGCTCTTTATTGTATGCTGCTTGATATCTGCATCTAATCTTAGATGATGAATATGTACTTACAAAATTAAAACAATACGAACTTTTTACCGGAGAACCAATGGTTAATTTTGTGCTCAAATAACTTTAAAGAAAGCATGTGAAAAGTTTTTTTTTTTTTAAATAAAAGTTTCATGAAAATAAACTTAACCAACTTCTATTGTCAAATAAAATTGATTGAATTATAGATTTTGCTTTTCCCACACTGAAAATTTTGCTTTAAAAAGGTTGGAGAATATATTATTGTTTAAAGTTTTTTAATATTTCTTTGAATTTACTGAAAGAAAACACGTTTCTCGGGTTATTTTAAAAATATGCTTATGCGGAAATTTTGACATAAAACGGCATTAATATTTTGAAATGATCTAGCCTTCGCCCAAAGTATTATTTTTAACCTATGTACTAGTAGTTTTGTTTTGTTTTTGTTTTTTTTTTTTTGTAGACTTTTAGAGACTAGCAAAATCTGTCAAATCGATGCGATACGTTCGCAACAGGCTCTATAAGTAAAACACAAACTTTTTGATTAATTCGTTGAATAAGTAGAAATCGTAATTGCTATTTAATTTCCCAAACTTAATTAGATGTTGAAATAAAGTAACCAAAGAATTTCCTAACAAGCTATCAACTTTTCATTTCTCACCTTTAAAACACGTTTTCTATAATTTATCCAAATCTTGCTCTTACTTAAATATGCTTTGGTATGTAGTTTTTATAAAAGGTAATTAGATATGGTATTGTTTATCGTTTTTTTATTTTTTTTTTTAGGTTGGTATTCTTTTACCACAGGTAACCGATCCTCTCATTCGCTGATGAAGCAATTATGTGTACAGTTTCGTAATTGGTTAATTCCTAAGTTAGTCCTGAAAGCAAGCCTCTCATTCACTGAGGAAGTTTCAATTATTTAGTTTTCGTTTTTTTACGTCATCATTTTTTTACTAGTTCATTTATAATATATAAGTGAAAATTTTAACACCAACACTCACGGGTGTGGGATCCAGCCCCCCATAGACAAACGTTCGTGTGACATGCATCTATATATAATATATATATATATATATATATATATATATATATATATATATATATATATATATATATATATATATATGAAAGGTGTAGATTTTTCTGAATAGAAAAAAATATTGAAGAGGCCTAACCTAAACAAGAACGTTGGCGAGAATTAGACGCTATTACAGCAGACATACACACAATTATTATTACTCATTTTTGTAGCAGAACCTAATTCGACTTATCATAACCTGAACTACCGAAGTTGCCGTAAAAGAGGCCTAACCTACACAAGAACGTTGGCACGACATACTAGCCTAGGACCGTAAAGAAATTATAGATATAAAAAAAATTATAGGTATAAAAGTATCGATTAAAATAAAATATCGACATAAAAAATATTGAAGTCAGAAACAATCTAACCTAACATATATATATATATATATATATATATATATATATATATATATATATATATATATAATATATATATATATGGCTTAGGTTGTAGATTGTTTCTGAGTTTCGATATTTTTTTATATCGATATTTTATTTTTTCGATTTTTTTTTTTTTTTTTTTTCGTTTTTTTTTTTTATCGATACTTTTATACCTAACTAATAAGTGTAATTTGTTCTTTTCAGTTCAGATACCTTAAAATTTGGTTATGTTATAAACTATAAGTACATTAAATTATTATTATTATTATTTAGGTTAAATTACGGCATCTTCGGTAGTTCAGGTTATGATAAGTCGAATTAGGTTCTGCTAGAAAAGTAAGTAATAATAATTGTGTGTATGTCTAGTAATAGCCTCTAATTCTTGGCAACGTTCTTGTTTATTTAGGCCTCTCCGATATTTTCGGTTATCGATATTTTCGGACAATCGAAAGTCAGAAACAATCTACACTTTACCTATATAATATATATATATATATATATATATATATATATATATATATATAATATATATATATATATATATATATATATATTATATATATATATATATATATATATATATATATATATGAGGCATACCAAATAATTTCCTCATTCGACGAAAAAAATAAAAAATAATAACAATGGTTCAGGGAAAAAACTATATCCAGGTAATCAACATTAACTTAAACTTCATCGATTAAATTAAAAAAGATTAAGCCTAAGCGGAATAGGTTAATGGCAATAGAATGGTTTTATTTCATATACGAGAAAATATACTAAAATAGACTTTCGACAACATGCTAAAAATTTTCCTACTTTCGTTTAGAGAACTGACAACAAGCAAACTAAGCTGTTACGCTGCCTACCACTGGAGTCTATTTGTTGTTCAGATCTTTTAGTCGTTTTACATTTCGGATATCGTACGCCTGGCTACAACGTTTTCTTAAATTGCGAAATTTAATGAAATGTTCTACAAATCAAAACTGCAAAGATTTACATAAATGATTCAATACCATTTCTTTGGAATATATATATATATATATATATATATATATATATATATATATATATATATATATATATATAATATATAGTATATATATATATATATATATATATATATATATATATATATATATATGAAACGGAGCATTACTAAAATCTATACTTTGAAGTTTCTCAAAATGATATAATTAATACCTGTTACTTATAATCGGAATAATTAAATATATATTAATGTCTGATAAGAATAAAAAATTCAGTAAATATTGAAGAAAAACAAATAAAGCCAGACCATCTGAGTGTTATATAGCAGGGAAACAACTTGAGATGGAATACCATTATAGGAGAAGTCGATCTTGGAAAAGAGAAAAATAACTAAATTTACAGGAAAATGTATTCCCTACTTAGGGTTAGTATTCATATATGGGCATGTGATTTTTTAGTGAAAAACAATGTTGAGAAAATATGACAACATCCATTAAAAGTTTTAGTCATGTTTCAAAAGACCAAAAAATGTTTTCCTTTAACAGGAACTGGTTTAGGGAATTGTTCCAAAGAATTTGTTTTAGGAAGAACTTCAAGCTAACGTACTGTCCAACACACTTTCCCCCAACTACACTTCAATTTTACCAAAGGTTTTAGATCCGAATGCAAACCCCTTTTTGACTTTTTAAGTATTGTTTTTGATCCCGCAAGAACCTGAAGTCATATCCAAAGACATTCAAGTAGTTAGTAAACCAACTACTAATCCACTATGAAAACGGTGAAGGTATGTACTTAAATTTATCATAGTGCTTTGATGTTCTTTAATTTCATATTTCATCAAATTATATACTTAAATTATTATTGTTACGTATTTTATGGTATTATTGTAGGATTAATTTTATTCTAGTACTGTTATTCTTTTATTGTTTTCATTTAAAATTATTACATTACCAATCATGTGTGTGTGTGTGTGTGTGAGTATTCATGTTATTTATAATTATTTTTGTAAATATTACAAGATTTAAATGTATCGCCTTTGTTTCCCTTTTTCACATACTTTTGGTTTAAGCTTTGTTGCAAAATTATTTCTTGCAACACCCCTATTCATAGTAAGTTTTATTTTTATATTTGCTTTCCTTTTTTAAATATACATTCCTCCACACCACATTACAACCTTCTGTTGGTGTCAATAACTTTCGCAGGTTGGTTAAGAAGACGTTTCCGATTGTAACGTAGTTGAAATATATATATATATATATATATATATATATATATATATATATATATATATATATATATATATATATATATATATATATATATATATATATATATATATATATATATGTAAAAGTTCAGTTTTTACACGAAACTGCACTTTACTTTTCTAACTCTTTTTTTCTAAAAAATGTATCATGCGATTTTTATATTTCACGCTTTTTAAATTAATTTGTTTAATGATTTTATGTTAAAATAATTATTTTATTAGGATTTCATATTTTGATGAAAATGAATATTAATGGAAGCCGAGTTAATAAGATAAACTATAAAAGAGTAGAATTTATTGGAATCAAGGGAGAATCAAGAGAGAACAATCAAGAGAGAATCAATCAAGAGAGAATCAACGGAGTCAAATGAATAAATCGACAAGTCAACAAAACACCTTGGTCGTAAGACAAGGAACATCTTCAAACTTTACTGTTCGTAAGAGAGTAAAGAGCTGTTCGTCCGTAAGGAGACAAAAATGATAAAGATATTCTACGTACGTCAAATAAAAGAATCTATTTATTGAAGAAACTACTAAAGTCGTTGATCCCTCGAAACTCCTCTGAAGAGAAGGCCAAATATAAGAAACTTAAGATTATGTTAAACCGGCTCCATCTTCACGCTACCGAAGATATTATATATTCGTTTGTATATTTTTATTAAGTTCTTAGATTATTATATTTTTATTAACATAGTTATGTTTACTTTTAACCCTTTGTCAACGATCGAATGATTTGAACATTTTAAAGACGTCAATCAGAAGAACATGTTAAACGCATCATCGTAAGGAGAACAGCGAACACCATCCCTATTAAATATTTTTACAATTGGAGGCAATGCGGTGGGACTATGATATTGACGACATTCAACGATATGGAAAGCAAAGAAGATTCTGACGACATTAGATATTTTGACGACATAAAAATGCGTAGAAAAATGAAATATAATGACGTAAAATCCATCAAATGACATTGTCTTTGTTCAAATTCATTTCAAGTAATGACAAGGGTTTCATCTTTCTTAATTTATTAATTGTCCCACTTAAGACGAAAATACGAAAGCTTAATTCTTAAATTTAGTTTCCTTTGGATGTTATTCGTCTTAAATCTAAATTTTTTCTAGAGAATTTGAGAAGAAAGTTATTGTTCATTTATGTTGTTTTTTTTATTATTGTTTTAGAACAGCGATTAGAGAAAGATGGTTAGAAAGCGTCATGACGTAGAAACGAGAAAGAGGATCCTGTTTTTTTTATAAAGTAATCTAAAAAATTATTTTATATGGTTGATCTCACGGCAAAGTTTTCACAGGACTTCTGTTCAATGGTTATGCTACCTTCGGGAGCACGCCATGTGAAACCGTCGTTAGTATTTTTACTAATGTGACTACAGAGAAAAGGCGCCCTTTTCTTTCTGTACTCAGAGGTCGGGGATAGTTCATGGTAACTATCAATTTTTTTTATTGATGTTTCTTTCTCAGGAAAGGTTTAATGTTTCTCACCAAAACATTTAAACAAGAATAGATAATTAGTTAGAATATTTGAGATTCTTCTATGGATATTATATTATTAATTTTTTTTTCTCTCTTTTTCTCTAGATCATATAAATTAAATAACTGATATAAAGATTAAATATAATAACAATGAATAGAGATAAACTGATATATCCTGAATTATTCTTTCGAAAAATGGTCAAAAATTTTGAAGAAATCGCCGTCTCATGGCCAGTAAATTTACAACTAGTAGAAGAAAATAAAAACGTCCCAGTCAAGGATAAGAAACTAAATCCTTCTTCATTCTTAAATAAAAAAGAATCGCACCTGTATTTAATCAATCAATATTCAAGCAACAAAAGTAGCATACAAATGGAAGACGTTGCTTACATGCTTTTGAAAATCTTTCAGAAATCGAAGTCTAAATTCAAAATTGTCTTAGAAAACAGCGAACATAAGAAATGTATTCTAAATGAAAAATTAGATATACACAATTTCGAATTAAAAATAAGAAAATTCCGTTGGTGGAAGTTATCTTTTTATAACATCGGACTGAAGAATAAATACCAATTGCTTCGAACGATCAATAAGGATAATAATGAACGCAAGAAATACAGGATGATTAGAAGATTGACAAATAGAAGATAAAGGAAAGATTAGATATCTAAATTAGTAAATTTAACTTTATTATTTCTTTTGTAGTAAATGTTACTTTATTTATTTTACATCCATGATACATTTTTGAAGGGAGAGATGTAAAAGTTCAGTTTTTACACGAAACTGCACTTTACTTTTCTAACTCTTTTTTCTAAAAAAATGTATCATGCGATTTTTATATTTCACGCTTTTTAAATTAATTTGTTTAATGATTTTATGTTAAAATAATTATTTTATTAGGATTTCATATTTTGATTTAAATGAATATTAATGGAAGCCGAGTTAATAAGATAAACTATAAAAGAGTAGAATTTATGGATATGAATCAATCAAGGGAGAACGAATCAAGAGAGAACAATCAAGAGAGAATCAACGGAGTCAAATGAATAAATCGACAAGTCAACAAAACACCTTGGTCGTAAGACAAGGAACATCTTCAAACTTTACTGTTCGTAAGAGAGTAAAGAGCTGTTCGTCCGTAAGGAGACAAAAATGATAAAGATATTCTACGTACGTCAAATAAAAGAATCTATTTATTGAAGAAACTACTAAAGTCGTTGATCCCTCGAAACTCCTCTGAAGAGAAGGCCAAATTTAAGAAACTTAAGATTATGTTAAACCGGCTCCATCTTCACGCTACCAAGATATTATATATTCGTTTGTATATTTTTATTAAGTTCTTAGATTATTATATTTTTATTAACATAGTTATGTTTACTTTTAACCCTTTGTCAACGATCGAATGATTTGAACATTTTAAAGACGTCAATCAGAAGAACATGTTAAACGCATCATCGTAAGGAGAACAGCGAACAAACCATCCCTATTAAATATTTTTACAATATATATATATATATATATATATATATATATATATATATATATATATATATATATATATATATATATATATATATATATATATATATATATATATATATATATATATATATATATATATATATATATATATATATATATATATATATATATATATATATATATATATATATATATATATATATATATATATATATCTATATATATATATATATATATATATATAATATATATATATATATATATATATATTATATATATATATATATATATATATATATATATATATATATATATATATATATATATATATATGTTTTTCTTCCATGTATATTTCATCATCTTTTTGAATTTCGTAAAATATTACATTATATTTCAATTGCAAATAAACAATTCTTGATCATGTTCGACTTCGTCCGAATCTCTTTGGCTGATGATTAGAATGACCTGTGCGACTTGAATTAAGCCGTGTTCTCTGCTGAACCTAGATAAGATTACTTAGTAAGGATAAAGAATAGGAAATTTGTTTGCAGAGATGAACTTGAAAAATGTTGTAGCTTTAGCTCCAACTTTGATGCCAAAAGTATTTTTTTCATCACTGAGACATATGACGTATAGGTGACGTCATAAACTATTGCCATTTTTTTATTTTAAATATATATATATATATATATATATATATATATATATATATATAATATTATATATATATATATATATATAGGAAAAATGGAATTTCGAACTTAATCTGGTAAAGTTTTAAATTTGGAAACACTGCGTTTTTTTATTTAAAAATGGCAAAGAAAACCGATTTGTTATTGGTCATGAAAACAAAAACTTTCTGTTATTGGAGTCGGGCTACTAATGTGTAAAAAATAATTAATATTTTTTTCATAATAAGCATTATTTACATGTTATTTCTACAAAAAATTTAATTAGATTTTTAATGATAAAAGAAATACAATTTGCTTCATGAAGGTGTTTTTAAAAAAAAAAAATAGGCATACATAAAAAGTGCATCACAGTCAATCAGAAATTATAACATTATTAATCCTACTAAGTAATACATATACTATGCTGAACCTAGAATCTATATATTTATGCGTGAACTGTACCACTTCATCATCAACAACATGTAATATTGTTCCA
>SEYY01017526.1:17500-26062 GCA_009176605.1 Armadillidium nasatum
AACGTAGACATTATTGAATTAATATGTATATAAATGCATAAGCTAATTCGCATTCATTCTTAATGGAAGAAATTTTCTCTGAAGAAAATAATAATAATAATAATAATAAATAATAATAATAATAATAATAATAATAATAATAATAATAATAATAATAATAATAATAATAATAATAATAATAATAAATAATAATAATAATATATAAATAATATATAAATATATATATATATATAATATATATATATATATATATATATAATATATATATATATATATATATATATATATATATATATATATATATATATATATATATATTATATATATATATATATATATATATATATATATATATATATATATATATATATATATATATATATATATATATATATATATATATATATATATATATATATATATATATATATATATATATATATATATATATATAGAGTACGGTGTAGTGTGGTGTGTTGTAGTGAGGTGCATGATACGGTACGGTTCGGTTCGGTGAGGTGCGGTAGGGTGTGCTTTCGGTGAATTTGCGTTTTCAGTGTGGTGCGAAATGAGTGACTGATTGTGCGATTGGGTTCAGTGCGATGAGGTGCTTGTGTGGTGCGCAAATTTCCCGTGCTTGGAATGTGATACGAGGTTTCACAGAGAATTTGCTCATTTTATTTAAGTTAAGACAATGAATCATTTACATTTTCCATGTTGACATTATAAGTATCATCAAAAAGGAGGGACAAAAATTGGAAGAAGGTTTTATGAGAAAGAAACAAAAACTTTTGTAAATTAAAATTCCTAAAGCTATTAGACGCCATCCCACATGTTAGTCCTATAAAGTCCTATTTAGATCAGAAAACATATATTCAAAAGGATGAAATTAAAAGAAAACTTTAAATGTAAAAGAAAGAGCATGTCTGAAATGAATAGAGGAATAAAGTTTGGATACAGTTAAAAAAAAATAACTGAAAAAGTTCTATAATGGAAAATAGAAATAGGTGAGAAGTTCAGAAAGCAATTCATATCATTCCAACACACAAGAAACTTTTTAATAAGAGAAGGTTGACCTTGAACGTTAAAAGCAATACTGGTGACTAGGGACCGACCGGGGCCGGGGCCGGGGTCTTCCAAATTTGGCCGGGGTTGCTTAAAATTTGTAGAGGTCAAAAGCACTGAAATTTTAGGTTTAAGAAAATTAGATATAATTCTAATTGAGATTTATTTAAATATAAAGGAGTAGAATAGTCAACATTCACTTAATGATTATATGCATTTTCTTTGAAAAAAAAAATCAGAAAATTACAGTCAAATTTTTGTATAAAAAAAAGTTTAAAAAAAGTACAAAAAAAATTGATTTTTTTTTCTAATTCACAATAATGATTCAACAGGTTTACTTAGGTAAGACCCTAAGTTAAAGTTTGAAAAAATGTACGATATAAAATTATCAATATAACCTGTATTTATAAATATCATTGCTATTTTATAGCTGTGTATCAAACTTGTATCATTTAACTACATTGTTTCAAAATTATTATTTTGTTTATACTTTCAGTCAATATGGCTAAAAGATCAGCTTCAGCAGTATAGGAGTACTTTACAATGTTTCAGGAAAGGCTCGAAATAGCTAAATGTAACACCTGCAGCCTAGAAATTAGAAGAGGATCTCCGGGTGCCACAAGTAAATATTTTTCACCTAAATCTTTATGGAAGCATCTAAAATCAAAACACAAAGATGAACATTCACTAGCAGAAGAGGAACGGTCATGAGAAACAGAAAAGGAAAACAAAATATTGAAAAAACGAGAAGAACAATCTTAATTTTCATATATTTTGTTTAATCAAAACCATCAACCAACCAACCATCATTAAGTATAATTTGCAATCTAACCCCTGCAGGCAAATCCCGGTTTTCTCTGATTTTTAGCCGGGGTCGGGGCAGGAATCAGTAAAAATGTCCGGGGTTAGCCCGGGCCGGGGCCAGGTCGGTCCATACTGGTGACTGTAAATAAGGAAATGAGTTTCCACTAAGCTATAATTACAGATAGATTAACTGATCTTAGACAGAATACCTGTCTGATTCATAAACCAATATTTAGGATATTATAAAGCACTACCTTTCTTTTGAGTCAGATTGGAATGTGTAATAATATTTTTATACTTCTTTACTTGTACCCCTATGATTGGAAGCAGTTTCTCGAAACGTCTGATTTTGTAACTCACACCCACACCTATATATATATATATATATATATATATATATATATATATATATATATATATATATATATATATATATATATATATATATATATATATATATATATATATATATATATATATATATTATTATTATTATTATTATTATTATTATTATTATTATTATTATTATTACTCAAAAAGGCACATTGCAATGACGTCACGTTTCCTGTTTGCTTTATTATCCTTCACTCACATCAATGTATAACGTTGATGCTGTTCGTAGGGAGAAAAATTGTATAACATTTTCTGTGCTTCGATTAAAAGCGCGAAATATTTCTTCTCTTATATCTTTCAAACAAGATTTTTTAATAGTTTTTCCTCTCTCACAAATATAGTTTTTCGCATATTTAGCCTTTGCCAACGTTATTTATAATATATATATATATATATATATATATATATATATATATATATATATATATATATATATATATATATATATATATATATATATATTGCATCTACTATCTCTTTTGGAAAATCAGTTTTGGTAATTGGAACAATATTACATGTTGTTGATGATGAAGTGGACAGTTCACGATATAGATAGGTTAGCCATAGTATAAGTATTACTTAGTAGGATTAATAAATGTTATAATTTTCTGATTGACTGTGATGCACTTTTTGTGTATGCCTATTTTTTTTTTTTTTTAATAAACACCCTCATGAAGCAAATTGTATTTCTTTTAATCATTAAAAATCTAATTAAATCTTTTTTGTAGAAATAACATGTAAAATAATGCTTATTATCGAAAAAAAATATTAATTATTTTTTTACGTCATTAGGTAGCCCGACTCCAATAACAGATAGTTTTTGTTTTCATGACCAATCACAAAGCAGGTTTCTTTGCCATTTTTAAATAAATAAAAACGGCAACGACAGTGTTGCCAAATTTAATAACTTTGTACCAGATTATAAGTTCCGAATTTCCCATTTTCGATATATATACCGTATATATATATATATATATATATATATATATATATATATATATATATATATATATATATATATATATATATATATATATATATATTTAAAATAGTAATAATTAATAAGAGGCAATAGGTTTTATGACGTCACCTATACGTCATATGTCTCAGTGATGAAAAAAATACTTTTGGCATCAAAGTAGGTGGAGCTAAAGCTACAACATTTTTTAAGGTCATGAAACTCTGCAAACAAATTTCCTATATCTTTGTCCTTACTAAGTAATACTTATACTATGGTTCAGCAGAGAACACCGCTTAATTTTAGTCGCACAGGTCATTCTAATCATCAGCCAAAGAGATTCGGACGAAGTCGAACATGATCAAGAATTGTTTATTTGCAATTGAAATATAATGTAATATTTTACGAAATTCAAAAAGATGATGAAATATACATGGAAGAAAAACTTTCAATATATATATATATATATATATATATATATATATATATATATATATATATATATATATATATATATATATATATATATATATATATATATATATATATATATATATATATATATATATTATATATATATATATATATATATATATATCTATATATATATATATATATATATATATATATATATATATATATATATATATATATATATATATATATATATATATATATATATATATATATATATATATATATATATATATATATATATATATATATATATATATATATATATATATATATATATATATATATATATATATATATATATATATATATATATATATATATATGAGAAAAACAAGTACAAACACAAAAAAAAGGCAAACTTTGGATAACAACAGAATAAATATATGCTATTAATTATATTAAATACAGACAGTGTAAAATTTCTTTTAAAAATAAAAATAAATAAAGTTGACTCAATAGCAGAAACTAGATAGGATAATCAGTAGTGATTATATATATATATATATATATATATATATATATATATATATATATATATATATATATATATATATATATATTGTAAAAATATTAATAGGGATGGTGTTTTTTAGCCACTGTATTTTACGATGATGCGTTTAACATGTTCTTCTGATTGACGTCTTTAAAATGTTCAAATCATTCGATCGTTGACAAAGGGTTAAAAGTAAACATAACTATGTTAATAAAAATATAATAATCTAAGAACTTAATAAAAATATACAAACGAATATATAATATCTTGGTAGCGTGAAGATGGAGCCGGTTTAACATAATCTTAAGTTTCTTAAATTTGGCCTTCTCTTCAGAGGAGTTTCGAGGGATCAACGACTTTAGTAGTTTCTTCAATAAATAGATTCTTTTATTTGACGTACGTAGAATATCTTTATCATTTTTGTCTCCTTACGGACGAACAGCTCTTTACTCTCTTACGAACAGTAAAGTTTGAAGATGTTCCTTGTCTTACGACCAAGGTGTTTTATTAACTTGTAGATTTATTCATTTGACTCCGTTGATTCTGCTCCATTGATTCTCTCTTGATTCTTCTCCCTTGATTGATTCATATCAATAAATTCTACTCTTTTATAGTTTATCTTATTAACTCGGCTTCCATTAATATTCATTTTAAATCAAAATATGAAATCCTAATAAAATAATTATTTTAACATAAAATCATTAAACAAATTAATTTAAAAAGCGTGAAATATAAAAATCGCATGATACATTTTTTTTAGAAAAAAGAGTTAGAAAAGTAAAGTGCAGTTTCGTGTAAAAACTGAACTTTTACATCTCTCCCTTCAAAAATGTATCATGGATGTAAAATAAATAAAGTAACATTTACTACAAAAGAAATAATAAACTTAAATTTACTAATTTAGATATCTAATCTTTCCTTTATCTTCTATTTGTCGATCTTCTAATCATCCTGTATTTCTTGCGTTCATTATTATCCTTATTGATCGTTCGAAGCAATTGGTATTTATTCTTCAGTCCGATGTTATAAAAAGATAACTTCCACCAACGGAATTTTCTTATTTTTAGTTCGAAATTGTGTATATCTAATTTTTCATTTAGAATACATTTCTTATGTTCGCTGTTTTCTAAGACAATTTTGAATTTAGACTTCGATTTCTGAAAGATTTTCAAAAGCATGTAAGCAACGTCTTCCATTTGTATGCTACTTTTGTTGCTTGAATATTGATTGATTAAATACAGGTGCGATTCTTTTTTATTTAAGAATGAAGAAGGATTTAGTTTCTTATCCTTGACTGGGACGTTTTTATTTTCTTCTACTAGTTGTAAATTTACTGGCCATGAGACGGCGATTTCTTCAAAATTTTTTGACCATTTTTCGAAAGAATAATTCAGGATATATCAGTTTATCTCTATTCATTGTTATTATATTTAATCTTTATATCAGTTATTTTAATTTATATGATCTAGAGAAAAAAGAGAAAAAAAATTAATAATATAATATCCATAGAAGAATCTCAAATATTCTAACTAATTATCTATTCTTGTTTAAATGTTTTGGTGAGAAACATTAAACCTTTCCTGAGAAAGAAACACCAATAAAACAAAATTGATAGTTACCATGAACTATCCCCGACCTCTGAGTACAGAAAGAAAAGGGCGCCTTTTCTCTGTAGTCACATTAGTAAAAATACTAACGACGGTTTCACATGGCGTGCTCCCGAAGGTAGCATAACCATTGAACAGAAGTCCTGTGAAAACTTTGCCGTGAGATCAACCATATAAAATAATTTTTTAGATTACTTTATAAAAAAAACAGGATCCTCTTTCTCGTTTCTACGTCATGACGCTTTCTAACCATCTTTCTCTAATCGCTGTTCTAAAACAATAATAGAAAAAAACAACATAAATGAACAATAACTTTCTTCTCAAATTCTCTAGAAAAAATTTAGATTTAAGAAGAATAACATCCAAAGGAAACTAAATTTAAGAATTAAGCTTTCGTATTTTTGTCTTAAGTGGGACAATTAATAAATTAAGAAAGATGAAACCCTTGTCCTTACTTGAAATGAATTTGAACAAAGACAATGTCATTTGATGGATTTTACGTCATTATATTTCATTTTTCTACGCATTTTATGTCGTCAAAATATCTAATGTCGTCAGAATCTTCTTTGCTTTCCATATCGTTGAATGTCGTCAATATCCCACCGCTGCCACCAATTGTAAAAATATTAATAGGGATGGTGTTTTTTAGCCACTGTATTTTACGATGATGCGTTTAACATGTTCTTCTGATTGACGTCTTTAAAATGTTCAAATCATTCGATCGTTGACAAAGGGTTAAAAGTAAACATAACTATGTTAATAAAAATATAATAATCTAAGAACTTAATAAAAATATACAAACGAATATATAATATCTTGGTAGCGTGAAGATGGAGCCGGTTTAACATAATCTTAAGTTTCTTAAATTTGGCCTTGTCTTCAGAGGAGTTTCGAGGGATCAACGACTTTAGTAGTTTCTTAAATAAATAGATTCTTTTATTTGACGTACGTAGAATATCTTTATCATTTTTGTCTCCTTACGGACGAACAGCTCTTTACTCTCTTACGAACAGTAAAGTTTGAAGATGTTCCTTGTCTTACGACCAAGGTGTTTTGTTAACTTGTCGATTTATTCATTTGACTCCGTTGATTCTGCTCCATTGATTCTCTCTTGATTGTTCTCCCTTGATTGATTCATATCAATAAATTCTACTCTTTTATAGTTTATCTTATTAACTCGGCTTCCATTAATATTCATTTTAAATCAAAATATGAAATCCTAATAAAATAATTATTTTAACATAAAATCATTAAACAAATTAATTTAAAAAGCGTGAAATATAAAAATCGCATGATACATTTTTTTAGAAAAAAGAGTTAGAAAAGTAAAGTGCAGTTTCGTGTAAAAACTGAACTTTTACATCTCTCCCTTCAAAAATGTATCATGGATGTAAAATAAATAAAGTAACATTTACTACAAAAGAAATAATAAAGTTAAATTTACTAATTTATATATCTAATCTTTCCTTTATCTTCTATTTGTCGATCTTCTAATCATCCTGTATTTCTTGCGTTCATTATTATCCTTATTGATCGTTCGAAGCAATTGGTATTTATTCTTCAGTCCGATGTTATAAAAAGATAACTTCCACCAACGGAATTTTCTTATTTTTAGTTCGAAATTGTGTATATCTAATTTTTCATTTAGAATACATTTCTTATGTTCGCTGTTTTCTAAGACAATTTTGAATTTAGACTTCGATTTCTGAAAGATTTTCAAAAGCATGTAAGCAACGTCTTCCATTTGTATGCTACTTTTGTTGCTTGAATATTGATTGATTAAATACAGGTGCGATTCTTTTTTATTTAAGAATGAAGAAGGATTTAGTTTCTTATCCTTGACTGGGACGTTTTTATTTTCTTCTACTAGTTGTAAATTTACTGGCCATGAGACGGCGATTTCTTCAAAATTTTTGACCATTTTTCGAAAGAATAATTCAGGATATATCAGTTTATCTCTATTCATTGTTATTATATTTAATCTTTATATCAGTTATTTTAATTTATATGATCTAGAGAAAAAGAGAAAAAAAAAATTAATAATATATCCATAGAAGAATCTCAAATATTCTAACTAATTATCTATTCTTGTTTAAATGTTTTGGTGAGAAACATTAAACCTTTCCCGAGAAAGAAACACCAATAAAAAAAAATTGATAGTTACCATGAACTATCCCCGACCTCTGAGTACAGAAAGAAAAGGGCGCCTTTTCTCTGTAGTCACATTAGTAAAAATACTAACGACGGTTTCACATGGCGTGCTCCCGAAGGTAGCATAACCATTGAACAGAAGTCCTGTGAAAACTTTGCCGTGAGATCAACCATATAAAATAATTTTTTAGATTACTTTATAAAAAAAACAGGATCCTCTTTCTCGTTTCTACGTCATGACGCTTTCTAACCATCTTTCTCTAATCGCTGTTCTAAAACAATAATAGAAAAAAACAACATAAATGAACAATAACTTTCTTCTCAAATTCTCTAGAAAAAATTTAGATCTAAGAAGAATAACATCCAAAGGAAACTAAATTTAAGAATTAAGCTTTCGTATTTTTGTCTTAAGTGGGACAATTAATAAATTAAGAAAGATGAAACCCTTGTCCTTACTTGAAATGAATTTGAACAAAGACAATGTCATTTGATGGATTTTACGTCATTATATTTCATTTTTCTACGCATTTTATGTCGTCAAAATATCTAATGTCGTCAGAATCTTCTTTGCTTTCCATATCGTTGAATGTCGTCAAGATCCCACCGCTGCCACC
>SEYY01017527.1:0-18371 GCA_009176605.1 Armadillidium nasatum
TTAAAAAAAAAATAGAAAATATGAATAGAAAAGGAAAATTACGAATTATTTTAATTATATCTTTGTAAAGAAAACGGATATTAGTTTTAGAATATATTAAATAATATGGAATGAAAATATACGTACAGTGAAATAAAATGTAAATGCAAAGAATGTAAAGTGGAATAAAATGGAATATATAAATGTTGGTAAAATAAAAATTTAGAAATTTTTTTGAAAAATTTATGTAAATGACTTAAAGGACATTTTCGCACTTTCATTAGAAAGATCTCGGTATCTAGTGGATAACGTCATGGAAATTCGTTCATGAGGTCGGACGTTCCAATCCCACTTTCGTCAAAATTTAATGATTGGTTTTTTGGCAAAAATCGTTATAAAGAGTATACGAGATAGAAAATCTACGGAGATGGAGACCATGTTTTCAGAAAATCCAAGACGTGCACCCTCAAGGAACTTTCGTGTTCCGAAACCTTTCTACGAGGGGGGACTCCACTCCCCACTCGTTAGGAACTTCCGTGTTCCGAAACCATTCCATGAAGGGGGGACCCCGTTTCCCCCTTCTTCAGGAACCTCCGTCTTCCGAAACCCATTACATGATGCTGCAGTGGATTTGGTTCGAGTCCCAGGCGAATCGTTTCACTGGAATTCCGCTCTAAAATGAGTCCAGTAAGAGCTTGAGGGTGAATATTTTTCAAATCCCGTTCAAAAAAGCTTCATGAAAGAGCTAGAGATTAACTTCCGGTCTAATTCCGTTCAAAAATCCTCAGGAAAGAGCTTGAGATCGAGGTCCGGTCTAGGTCGCGCTAGGTTTATCACCCCGCAGTTCTTGAGGTATATATATATATATATAAATATATATATATATATATATATATATATATATATATATATATATATATATATATATATATATATATATATAGTAAATTAAAAATTAGCGATATCCTTTAATATCGTTATGAATAATTTTTTTAAGTTATTTCTCTTGAGCCACATAAACTCACAAAGATACGAATCCATTAATTTCTTATTTTCAAGTTCTACATGTATACGTTTACTACTAACCTAACCTAATCTAACCCAACCTACCTAATGTAACTTAACCTACCCAACTTAGCCTAACCTAACCTACCTAGCGTAACCAAACTCAACTTACCTAACTTAACCTAACCTAACCTACTTAACCAAAGTTAACTTAACATACTTAACCTAACATAACAACCTAACCTAACCTAACCTAATCTTTTTACCCTTCCTAACCTTAGCAAAATATTTCTCTCTCTCTCTCTCTCTCTCTCTCTCTCTCTATATATATATATATATATATATATATATATATATATATATATATATATATATATATATATATATATATATATATATATATATATATATATATATATATATGATAACGAAAAATTAAATAATATCGAATAAATAAAAAATAATAGAACTAAATATAAATATAAAATTATTATATTATATATAATATATTATATATATATTATATATATATATATATATATATATATATATATATATATATATATATATATATATATATATATATATATATATATATATATGTAGTAAATATTATTAAAATATTTCTACCAAGGATGTAGAACTTAGTTATTTCAGTGTGGTTTTCTCTTTTAAAGAAAAAAAAGGAAGGAGTATCGTACTACGCTGCTAAAATTGTGTGCGTACGTAAGTGCGTGCTCTTAAACGTGACAGCAAAGATTTCTCAACAGACTCCCATCTAACGGTACTTCTGAGTTGCCAATTTCCTTTTATTAAAAATCTTTATATTTTTTGATAAAGAAAGCCATTATCTTTCATTTTTCTATTTAAAGTTATTTAATATAAATAAGGTTTTAATAATATATTACTTTAAGATTAAAAGTAATTAATTAAAACTTTAAATGGACTGAATTATTCATCTGGCGATAGCTGGAGTCCGGAACTCATGGAATATGTGACAGGTGAACAGAATTGCCACACATTCTTAAAATAGTTATGAGACATCAAAATGAAAATATATTACTATTGAAATGATTGAATTTGTATTCAAAGTACAAATTAAAATTTATTTATACTTTTTTCATATGACTAATGAAAGAAATTAGTCGTACAAATGAAATTTACATTATAAATTATTCTTAAGGGTTGGCAAAACTTGTTTTGTAAATGGCCGTTTCATTTGTGTTTGTAATTTTATTTCATTTGAGTTTTAAATGGGTTAGAAGTATTTTTCTTCAACAAGGAGAGATATTTTAAAACAAACAAAATTACATCTTTTAATTTTAATTTAAACAAGTATATGTAACTGTTTAACAGTTTTAAAGATTACAAACTTATTTTTTTGCTATTAAATCTTGTGATCTTTAGCATCAATTTTATAGTAATTCGTAGTAAAATACCTTTGTTAATGAAAAGGTGATCTTTAGGAATGTTTAGAGAACGGGAAGGAATTAAAGAAAACTATTATTTTATGGGTAAATGAAGAGCCTTGCGTTGCAATCTGTGTTATTTTAATCAAATTATAAAATATCAGAAAACACACTTTCATCTCCTGTTAAAAGATTTTCTTGTTTTTTATTTAAGAAACCGAATTACTTTTCCGTCGTCTAGTCGGAGTATAAAAAGAGAAAATTAGCATACTTTGGCATTCTAGCTCATTCTTCTTATAAGAAGGTTTTAGAATTTTTAACCTGCAAATATTTGGAACTGTAGTTTTTCCTCCCTTGTATCATTATTAAAGCGTTTATTTTTAGTTCCATTATTTTAAATTTTGATTTGCAGGTTAAATTATTAATTTTTTACATTTTTGCATAGTTGTTTTAAACTATTGCAAATCCCAGTTAGGTTAAAACTCTGATTCTAATCAGAGGAGGCCAAGCCAGGGTCTGGTTATGCTTTTTTTTATAAATAACCAGACGGAAATATTTATTAACTTTGCTTCGTATTGGTTTAATTCTTAGTTAGGTTTTTATTCGGTACGCCTCACCATACATTGGTAAGTTTTAAGAAGAAAAGAAGTACCGAGTGTTCCTTTTCCTGACAACTTAATTCTGAAGTTGATATCTTTTTAGGATTTTCTAGCTTTGAGAGAAGTGGAATTCGTATAATTCCCCTTCTCCGGTGAGTACTAAAACGAAAATCCTATTAAGACTTCAACTTAGTCTTTCCTTATTTAATTGTCTTCCTACGCGAAGTTGTAGAATATTTAAGTTTTGTCTTGAATTCTACAATTTCCTACGTTGAAAAACAGACAATTAAATTATCTTCTAGATTCATCTTTTTATTTTTTATTTCAGATGTGAGGTATTCATCAGTAGTTAGGGAATTCCGGTTATTTCAAGTCCTTTACCTATCCTCTTACTATCTTTCGGTGAAACTTAAAACACCTTTCTTTGGTGTTTAAAAAATTAACAATTCACAGTTTTGCTAACAACATTATGATTACATAATTTAGGTTTTTTCATTTTTTGTTTATTAGAACCATTTACAAACATTTAAAGTTGTTAGGTTACATTTGATTTTTATATTATATTTATTGGTAGATAAAATAAATCTACCTATTAGAAAATCTTCACTCTAGAACTGTGAAGACTTGTAAATAAATTTTTAAATAAAATTAAGAGTTTTTGTTTTTAATGATAACCGAAACAAAAATTGGTTTATTTAAATTCATTATTTATTAAGATGACGAATGATTACTTTACTATTAAATCTTAGTGGTAATTAGTTATATATTTTTTTTTCTTGACTCTTTAACAAATATTTTTGTATATTATTTACTTTAATTAGCATATAAGTTATATATTATTTTATATTTCATTTTTTTTGTATTAATTAACTCTTTATATAATAACAAAATCATATTAACGTAAAGTCAACAACATTTGAATTATATTTATTTATTATATTCATTACAGACTCCTTTTACTATCCTTATAATAAAAATAAACATGAAAATTATTCTCCCTTTTATCCTCTCACTTCCTTCAGTTCTGAAGGATTGTCTCTTCAGTTAATTTCGGATCAAGCCATTCTTAAATATCTTAGAGAATAGTTTCACAATTCTTTTGAGATGGTTTGGTTCGAAAGGAGAGGGTAGGAAGGTTAAAGTTTTTATTTAAATAGATTATTTATTTTATATAAAAATAAAATGACCCAATCTTTGGCTACTTCCTTTGTTATCTAACGAAAGGGGGTCATTTCAATTGAAGACACAAAGGAATAGGTGAAATGTGCTCCGAATGAAGCTTAGAGTTGGCAATTAGAGTTGTTGATTCTCCTCATTCGTATTTCTCATTTAAATTACGAAATACAGTCCACTACCAATTTTTAAATGCGAATGAGTGTATCTTTTAAATTAAACTTATCTTAATTATTTTATTCGGAAGTCAACTAGGACAGGAGGTTGTTAGAGAGGAAAAATATTTTTTTTCTTTTTTCCTTTCTGATGATCTCAAGTCTTTTAGTTGACTACAGTTTAAAATCTGATATATTTCTTTTTGGTCCATCTGAACCGGAGCTATCCTTGTATTAAGATCACTCTTACAAGGCAAATTACTTAAATAATATTATTTTTACTTAAAATATTAATTTATTGATGTCTCTTCCAAATTTATCTAATCCATTTAAAGAAATGGAAAATAAAACTTCATCTAATTACTCCCTTTAAAGGGTTTAAATCCTGTACAGAAAAGGAGAGGCATCAGAATACAGACCACTAAGTCTGTACAAAAACTAGAATCTTTATTAGAGACTGACATTGATATAAATAAAATCAATGGAGTCATTAAAACTTTAGAACGTTGTCTAGAAGATCTTGCACTTCTAGATGAAACCATCCAAGCTAATTTGGATGAGACAACTTTTATTTCTGACCTAGAAGAGTCAATAGAACGTAGAGGAGACTGTAGAAACAATTCTACATAAAGCCTACTCAATTTTAAAGGAAGAAGAAAAGAACTCTAGAAAAAGCTCTAGAAGTTCAGATGATGAAACTTCTTCTCATAAATCAGAATATAAATATAAATCAAATAGAAAGACAGAATTATTCAGACTCCCACAGAAAAAACTTCCTTCTTTTAGTGGAGAAATTTTAGAGTTTAACTCTTTCTTAGAGTCCTTTTTGTCCATAGTAGAAGACAGAGGATTCTCTAATATTGACAAATTACAATGTCTCTTAGACTGCTTAAAGGGACCTGCACTTACAAGTGTTTGTGGTTATGCAAGAATCGGTGATAACTATCCGATCATTCTTAACCAACTAAAACGAGATTTTGGCAACTCGTAAATTAATAGAAACTTTAATATTAAAAATAACTGCTCTTCCTTCTCCTAAATATAATTATACAAGTTTATTTAATTTTAAAGCAAATATTCATTGCTATTTTGAGTCATTAAAAACTCAAAAAATTATTGGTGATTGTCAAGGCTGTTCCATCATTTTAGGAACTATTTTAGCTCAAAAATTACCTTCAGAATTGATCTCTCATCTCCCATTAGGGGAACCAAGAGACAACTGGACAGTTGATCTTGTTTTAGAGATCATCTCTAAAAATCTCTATACTCTGGAAACAGTAGGGCAAACATTAATCTTGCCTGAAAACCAGAGAAAAGAGAAATCAACAAATTTTAATCATAAATTTAATGAGCATAAAAACTTTCAAAAAAAGGAAGAGAAAGCCAAGACAAGTAACTACTTTAAATATAAATTCAGGAACTAAGCCTAAGACTCAAACTCTTGTATATAATAAACCTATAACTCAGACTCAACCTCAGAGTCAATTGCCGAGTCAAGCTAAAGTTCCTAAATGTGTCTATTGTAGAGGAGAGCATTATTCTTCCAACTGTAACATATTAAATTTAAAATCTAAGGCAGTTGTTTGTTCAACAAAATAAACACTGCTCAAAGTGTTTAAACACTTTCCATATGACTTCTCAGTGCACAAGCACTAAAACTTGTTATTTATGTAAGTCTCCAGATCACCATACATCATTGTGTGACAGAGAGACTCATAAAAATCAATCTTCAGAATCTCATGCCAACTCTGTCTCTACATTACAAATATGAGACAGGATTGGTGTTGCCTTACCTCTTGCAGATATTGAAGTATACAAACAAACTTCAACCATTCCAGTTCGCACTCTTTTTGACCTTGGGAGTCAACGGACATTGATTTCTAGGTCAATAGCGAAAATATTAAAATCTCCAATTAAATCTTAAAATTCAGCTTTGTATAAATGGCATTAATAAGAAAGGAGCTGTAGCCCTTTATGATGTCATTGATATAAATATAAAAACTAATGAAGGAAATATTATAATATCTGCCCCTGTAGTAGATACTCTTCCATCTGATATATATATTCCTGGTTTGGTTCAAACAACAAATTTATTAAGGCAACACCATGTAAAATTATCAAATCCTTACCCTCCTAGCGACTATGTCAATGACTTAGGCATACTTATAGGAGCAGACTATATAAATAAATTCCTTAAGTCTTTTAAAACTTTTAAAGGAATAAATCTTATAGACACACCTTTTGGCAGTGCTCTTTATGGAGAATTGCCTTTTACATCAAAAGAAAAAGATGCCCAGATCACTCTGGTGTCTTCTTTTAAAATAGGAATCAATTTTATTGATGAAATTGATCCCTATAAAATTTTAACTTCTCAAGAACTCCATTCTAAAGAAGAAATTTTAAATAAAACTTCTTATGGAGAATCATCTTTTATTTCTTCAACAGAAAATTATACTTCTTCTAATTTAAATCTTTCCATTGAAGGGTCCTCGACTAATCAGCAGTCTCTAGAGGACATTTTAAAACCTTCAATTGAAAACAACTTTATCTCTTCTATTTCTGTTGAAGAAGATCATAAATATTTTCAAACCTCAGAGGATCTAGATAAACTTTGGACTCTTAATCATATCGGCATTTTACCCGATGAGAAATTTACAAATTCTGATAAGACTACCATAGCAGCTTTTCAGGATAGTTTATCTTTTAAAAATGGTAAATATGAAGTGTCTCTTCCTTGGAGGAAGGATCATCCAGATTTGCCAGATAATTATTCTTTATCAAAAAGACGTTTATACAGCGTTCTTAAAAAACTTCAATTAAACCCTGAACTTCTGAAAGCGTATTCAGAAGTCTTTATTGATTATTTAAAACGCGATTTTATTGAAGAAATTGGCCCTTCCACTCCGGTACATCCGGAAGGGAAATTACATTATTTACCTCATTCAGGTGTTCTTAAAAAATCAAATACTACTGCTTTAAGAGTTGTTTTTGATGCTTCTTCTAATTTTCCAAGTTTAAACAGCTGTCTCTACAGTGGGCCTACCCTGTTAACTGAACTCGGAAAAGTACTTTTAAAATTTAGAATTAAATCATTTTGCAGTCAGTGCTGATATTGAGAAAGCCTTCCTTGGTATCAAACTGTCTGAGAAAGACAGAGACTCTGTAAGATTTCTTTGGCTAAAAGATCCAGGAGACATTAAGAGTCCTATAATTACTTATCGTTTTAAATCAGTTCTTTTTGGAGCTACTAGTTCTCCATTTCTTCTCGCTGCTTGCTTAAAACATCATATTTCTAATTCTAATTCCAAATATAAAGATGAACTTTTATCTCAACTATACGTTGACAATATTTTTAGTACATTTAATAATGAGGAAGAACTAAGAGATTTCTTTCTTGAAAGTCGCTTCTATATTTAATAGTGCTGGCTTAAATTTACGAGAATGGATCTCAAATTCTGAAATTTTAAACCAAGAGTTCAAAAACAAAGGGTTTAGGGATCGATTCTTCTACTACTAAAATTTTGGGATTAGAATGGGATTCAAAAAATGACACCATTACTTATCCAAATAAAAAATTAGATGATACAGCTCATACTAAAAGAACTATATTAAGCAATTTAGCATCCCTTATTTGATCCTTGCGGGATTTTAAGTCCAATTTCAATAAAAGGTAAAGTTTTACTCCAAAAGAATATGGTCTAGCGGAGTGAACTGGGATCAACGCATTTCAGATTCTTTACAACAAGAATGTAAAAAATTTGTCTTGTTATTAAATGAGTCCCAATCTCTTGATTTTACCTAGACAATTAATTTATTCTAATAATGTAGAGTTGCATGCATTTTCAGATGCATGTCAAACTGCATATTCAAGTGTTGTTTATGTAGTCTCTCATTTAAATAATCAACCTTATGTAAATATATTAATTGCAAAGTCTAAAGTTTCTCCTCTTAAACAATTAACAATTCCTAGACTTGAACTAATGAGTGTTCTTTTATCATCACGATTAATAAAATATGTAAAAGACACCTATAAAGATATTTTAAATATTGAAAGTATCCATGTGTGGTCTGATAATCCAAGCTACACTTCAGTGGATACATACTACCAAACCTCTTCCTGTTTTTAACCAAAACAGGGTGGATGAAATTCGGGAAAATCTTCCTGATGCAAATTATCATTATGTACCTACAAAAGACAATCCTGCAGACGGAGCCTGTCGAGGTACTAATATTAAATATCTTTTTTCTAAATTTTGGTTGGAAGGTCCATACTTGGATAACTGATCAAAATCAATGGCCGGTATGGATTGAAAATCCAACCTATTTAGAGTCAAATAATTTAATTAACATTTTTTAATACTAATGTAAAAAATAATACAAATGAAATTAAATTCGATAACTTATTTAATCTTGAAGATTATTCTTCATTAAATAAAGTATATCGAATAACTGCGTGAGTATTAAGATTTGTTATAAATCTTAAAAATTCTCGCAAAAACTTGCCTCTTATTAAATCTTCTAAAGAACCTCTCTTTTCTCACAATTTCACCATTGATGAAATGAGTAAAGCTGAGACTTTCTGGATTCAAAGTGTCCAACTACAACAAAATGAACCAGAAATTTTTTATTTAAAATTCAATTCTCCTTTTACTCAAACTACCAAACTCTTCAGCTTGAGATTGGTAGAAAACATTTTAAAATGTAATCTCCGATTAAATATTTCCTCTCTTCCATATGGAACTAAATTTCCTATATTTTTACCTCGTAAATTTTTCTTTATAAATTTACTTAAATGGAAGTTCAAAAAATTGTTGATCTACATACCTCACCAGACGGGTTTGCAAGATCTACTTCTATAAAAACTAACACTGGAATAATTACAAGAGCTATCATTCATTTATATCCCTTGGAAATTTATTCAAATCCGCATAACTCCTCCATTGAGGAGACTTCTGCACCATTAACCTCTCTACCAAGACCCTCTCGTCAAGCCAAAATTGTGGCGAGACAGAGAATTAAAAATATAATTGCAGACGAAAACTAATGTTTGTAATTTTGCATTTACTAAGTTTATATTGAAGTGTGATTTTAGCTAGACTGACATTCTTTATTTATTCTAATGACTAATGTTTATTTATACACGTATATATATTTCTTCTTTTCTTTTAATTTGAAAGAATAAGAAATAATTCTTTTATTTATATAATTTATATTTTTTACTTATTTAGCTCCAACCTATTTTATCAGAAATCATTAAATAACTCTATTACTTTAATTTCTAACTTTGTGAACTTTTACCTTTAAACTCATTTAGGTTGCTGTATCGAAGAATCTCTCGTAGGAATGACTACTTTCTTATCGATTACTTGAGCGAAGCATTGATGGCTTATAAGGAATATAAATTCCTGGTTTTTTTTAACTGACTCTTTTCTATGATTTTAAAATTCTTTTTCCATTGGTCATGCTCTCTCGCATGATTAAATGGGGTCTAAAATTATGTTACCGCTGTGACTGAAAAAAAGCAGTGTAGTTAGCTTGATTTTAGAGTCAAAAATCAAAATTGCCACTGTGAGTAAAAAAAAGAAGTGTAGTCAACTTTGATTTCGGGCTAAACAAAATATTTTTTAATCATTTTTCATCTTTTAAACTTCTTTCACTACGTCAGTTATTAAAACTATTATTATTATTATTATTATTATTATTATTATTATTATTATTATTATTATTATTATTATTATTATTCCTTGTTTTGCTCATTGTGACTTTGAGAGAGAGTCTGATCCTTGTAGGGCTCTTCCACTGATGAGGAATCTGATGATGAAACTAATTTATTTACTCCTAAAACTTTATTTTCTTTTTAATTTTAGATAAAAAGGTTGGACTAATTTTATTTTTATTTCAGTATATTTAAAAAGTCTTTTCATTCAAATATAAAGAATTTTTCCTTCTCTCTTTCTCTCTTGTTAATTTTTCTATTTTCTTTTTCATTACTGTATTTCAAATTTATATTCCTATTACTCTTATCTCGTTAATGTCCTGATTCTGGTGGAAGTCATATCTTTGATAATGGACTTCGTTGATGTAAGTTGTAAAAGTTTTTTATTTATTTATTTATTTATTTATTTATTTATTTATTTATTTATTAATATATTTTTTTTCTCTTTCTCTCTTGGTAGGGAATTTAATGTAGTAAATATTATTAAAATATTTCTACCAAGGATGTAGAACTTAGTTATTTCAGTGTGGTTTTCTCTTTTAAAGAAAAAAAAGGAAGGAGTATCGTACTACGCTGCTAAAATTGTGTGCGTACGTAAGTGCGTGCTCTTAAACGTGACAGCAAAGATTTCTCAACAGACTCCCATCTAACGGTACTTCTGAGTTGCCAATTTCCATTTATTAAAAATCTTTATACTTTTTGATAAAGAAAGCCATTATCTTTCTTTTTTCTATTTAAAGTTATTTAATATAAATAAGGTTTTAATAATATATTACTTTAAGATTAAAAGTAATAAATTCAAACTTTAAATGGACTGAATTATTCATCTGGCGATAGCTGGAGTCCGGAACTCATGGAATATGTGTCAGGTAACAAAATTACCACACATTCTAAATAGTTATGAGACATCAAATGAATATATTACTATTGAAATGATTGAATTTGTATTCAAAGTACAAATTAAAATTTATTTATACTTTTTTCATATGACTAATGAAAGAAATTAGTCGTACAAATGAAATTTACATTATAAATTATTCTTAAGGGTTGGCAAAACTTGTTTTGTAAATGGCCGTTTCATTTGTGTTTGTAATTTTATTTCATTTGAGTTTTAAATGGGTTAGAAGTATTTTTCTTCAGCAAGGAGAGATATTTTAAAACAAACAAAAATACGTTTTTTTTAATTTATTAAGTATATGTAACTGTTTAACAGTTTTGAAGTTTACAAACTTATTTTTTTGCTATTAGTCTAGTGATCTTTAGCATCAATTTTATAGTAATTCGTAGTAAAATACCTTTGTTAATGAAAAGGTGTCTCAGGAATGTTTAGAAAACGGGAAGGAATTAAAGAAAACTATTATTTTAGGAGTGTCTGAAGAGTTGCGTTGCAATCTGTGTTATTTTAATCAAATTATAAAATATCAGAAAACACACTTTCATCTCCTGTTAAAACATTTCCTTATTTTTTATTTAAGAAACCGAATTACTTTTCCGTCGTCTAGCGGAGTATAAAAAGAGAAAATTAGCCTACCTTAGGCTATTCTAGCTCATTCCTTCTTATGGGAAGGTGTTAGAATTTTTAACCTGCAAATTTTAAGGAACTGTAGTTTTTCCTCCCTTGTTTCAATTAAAGCGTTTATTAAGTTCCTTATTTTAAATTTTGATTTGCAGGTTAAATTATTAATTTTTTAACATTTTTGCATAGTTGTTTTAAACTATTGCAATCCCAGTTAGGTTAAAACTCTGATTCCAATCAGAGGAAGCCAAGCTAGGGTCTGGGTATACTTTTTTTTATAAATAACCAGACGGAAATATTTATTAACTTTGCTCGTATTGTTTAATCCTTTAGCTAGTTTTTATTGGTACGCCTCACCATACATTGGTAAGTTTTAAGAAGAAAAGAAGTACCGTTTCCTGTTTACGACAATTTAATTCTGAAGTTACTACTTCTTTAGAATTTTCTAGCTTTAAGTGAAGTGAAGATCGTTATATTTTTCACTTTTTTGGTGAGTCCTATGACGAAAATTCTATTGGAGTTTTAACTTAAGTCTTTCCTTTATTTTGGTTGACTTCCTACGCGAAGTTGCAGAATATTGAGTTCTGTCTTAAATTCTGCAATTTCCTACGTTAAAAACAGTCAACTAAATTATCTTCTAGATTCATCTTTTTCATTTTTATTTCAGATGTGAGGTATTCGACAGTAGTTAGGGAATTCCGGTTAATTCAAGTCCTTTACTATCCTTCTTCTATCTTTCGGTGAAACATAAGCACCTTCTTTGGTGTTCAAAAATTAACAATCTCAGTTTTGCTAACAACATTATGATTACATAATTTAGGTTTTTTCATTTTTTGTTTTAGAACCATACAAACATATAAAGTGTTAGGTTATATTTTTATATTATATTTATTGTATTAAATAAACCTACCTATAGAAAATCTTCACCAGAACTGTGAAGATCTGTAAATAAATTTTTAAATAAATTAAGAGTTTGTTTTATGATAACCGAAACAAATTCTTTTATTAAACTCATTATTTATTAAGATGACGAATGATTACTTACTATTAAATCTTAGTGGTAATTAGTTATATATTTTTTTTTCTTGACTCTTTAACAAATATTTTTGTATATTATTTACTTTAATTAGCATATAAGTTATATATTATTTTATCATATTCATTTTTTTTGTATAATTAACTCTTTATATAATAACAAAATCATATTAACGTAAAGTCAACAACATTTGAATTATATTTATTTATTATATTCATTACAGACTCCTTTTACTATCCTAATAATAAAAATAAACATGAAAATTATTCTCCCTATTATCCTCTCACTTCCTTCAGTTCTGAAGGCGAGACTCTTCAATTAATTTCGGAGCAAACCATTCTTAAATATTATTTGTAAATATCTTAGACTCTCGTTTCACAATTCTTTTGAGATGGTTTGGTTCGAAAGGAGAGGGTAGGAAGGTTAAAGTTTTTATTTAAATAGATTATTTATTTTATTTATCTTAAAAATAATTAATGACCCAATCAATGGCTACTCCTTTGTTATCTAACGAACGGGGTCAATTCATTTGAAGATACAAAGGAGTAGGTGAAATGTGATCCGAATGAAGCTCAGAGTTAGCAATTAGAATTGCTCATTCTCCTCATTCGTATTTCTCATTTAAATTACGAAATACAGTCCACTACCATTTTTTAAATGCGAATGAGTGTATCTTTTAAATTAAACTTATCTTAATTATTTCATTCGGAAGTCAACTAGGACAGGAGGTTGTTAGAGAGGAAAAATATTTTTTTGCTCTTTTTTCCTTTCTGATGGTCTCAAGTCTTTATGTTGACTAGAGTTTAAAATCTGATACATACATATATATATATATATATATATATATATATATATATATATATATATATATATATATATATATATATATATATATATATATATATATATATATATATATATATATATATATATATATATATATATATATATATATATATATATATATATATATATATATATATATATATATATATATATATATATATATATATATATATATATATATATATATATATATATATATATATATATATATATATATATATATATATATATATATATATATATATATATATATATATATATATATATATATATATATATATATATATATATATATATATATATATATATATATATATATATATATATATATATATATATATATATATATACTAAACCTAACAAACCTTGGTTTAACTCTGCTTGTTCTCGTGCTATCCGCCACAGGGATGCTGCCTTCAGGGATTACCGTCGTTTTCAAACTCCAGAAACTCATGCTACTTATATTTCATCCCGGAATCGTGCAAAATCTAGTCTCCGTAACACTAAAAACTCCTTTCTCCGCTTAAAACGCAACAATCTTCCTGGCTCTACATCCTCACGCCCTTTCTGGCATTTTGCAAAAAATGTCAACTCTAACTTTGCTTCTTCCTCTTTCCCTCTTTTAGTATCTTCTGACGTTACAACTGCCGTTTTGCCTTCCTCTAAAGCTGAACTCCTCGCTCAAACTTTTGCTTCTAATTCAACCTTAGACGATTCCAGAGCTGTTCCTTCTCCTTCAACCCCCTCCAACTTGTTTATGCCTAAAATTATAATTTCTTCTAAAGACGTAATTTCTGCTCTCTCTGAGCTTAATACTAAGAAGGCGTACGGTCCTGACGGTATTCCTCCTGTGGTTTTCAAAACTTGTGCTTCCGAGCTTGCACCCTGCCTTGGTACACTTTTTCGTCTATGTCTTTCTACTTCAACCTTCCCTACTTGCTGGAAACGTGCGCTCATTCAGCCTGTGCCGAAGAAAGGGGACCCCTCTCAACCCTCTAACTATCGTCCCATTTCTTTAACCTCAGTTCTTTCTAAAGTTTTTGAATCTATCCTTAACAGGAAGATTTGGAAACATCTCAATTCTTCTAATCTTATCTCTGATCGCTAGTATGGCTTTCGTAAGAAACGCTCTACTGGTGATCTCCTTTCCATTCTCTCTGACTCTTGGTCCTCCGCTCTTCGGCATTTCGGTGAATCTTTTGCTGTTGCGATAGACATATCGAAGGCTTTCGATAGAGTCTGGCACAAAGCTTTGATTTCCAAACTTCCCTCTTTCGGAATCTATCCTTCTCTCTGTGACCTTCTCTCTGATTTCCTTTCTGGTCGTTCTATAGCAGCTGTTGTAGACGGCCACCGCTCTTCCTATAAATCTATTAATAGTGGTGTTCCTCAAGGATCTGTCCTATCCCCAACACTTTTTCTACTATTCATTAATGATCTTCCCTCTGTTCCTTCATCTCCTATTCACTCCTATGCTGATGACTCCACCCTTCATTACTCTTTACATTTTGAAAGGCGCACCTCTCAACAACAGTTACTAGACGCAAGGAGGGTTGCCTTGGAGCAGCTGACCTCTGATCTATCTCGTATTTCTATTTGGGGCAGAGAGAACATGGTTGTTTTCAATGCCACCAAAACTCAATTCCTCCATCTCTCTACTCGACACAATCTTCCACACAACTATGATATCTTCTTCGAAAACACTCAACTCAGACCTTCATCTGTTCTTAATATTCTCGGTGTTTCCTTTTCTCGTGATCTTTCTTGGAAAGATCACATTACCTCTCTTTCTAAACAAGCTTCTAAGAGGTTAGGTGTTCTGAGGCGCCTACAGCATTTCTTCACTCCACCCCAGTTGCTTGCTCTGTATAGGATGCTTCGCATATCTGGGGTGGTTCCACACATACAGCTCTTCTAGAGAAGGTGGAGTCTAGGGCATTTCGTCTCATCAACTCTCGTGCTCTTACTAACTCTCTTCAATCTCTTTCTGCCCGTCGAATTGTTGTGTCACTCTCTCTTTACTATCGCTATTACAACGGACACTGCTCTTCTGAACTCTCTCGTCGCATACCTCCTCCACTGAGAAGGGCTCGTGCTACTCGACTTTCCACACAGTCTCATCCTTTCTCTGTCCAACTCTCTGACCCCAGACTTAACCGCTATGCTCTGTCCTACATGTACTCTACTGGTAAAGTCTGGAACACACTCCCTTCTTCTATTTTTCCAACTTCCTATGACTTACACACTTTCAAACGTCGTGAATCAGGTCATGTCGGCCTTTAGTATGACCAAGCTTCCGTCTTTCCCCCAGCTCCGGTGGAATTTTGGTAGGCCTCTGGCCTTTGCCCACCGGAGGTGATATAAAATATATATATATATATATATATATATATATATATATATATATATATATATATATATATATATATATATATATATATATATATATATATATATATATATATATATATATAAGTAGTATATAAAACCCGGGTCCGACAACATTCCTCTAAATTATAAACATTCTTGCATATCCTTCATATCCCCTCGCTTCAAAATTCATTTATTTAAATATTTTATAAAGTTATCCTTTTAAAATAAAGGAGCAGATCGTTTTCTTTAGTTTCTTCAAGATTCGAACGTTTGTTAAAACTGACGAGGGGAAAATAAAAAAAACTCAAGGCAAGAACGATAACCACTAAGCTACGCGGTAAACTGAGTAAATAAATTCAGAACTTGCATTGTATACAAATTTCTCGTTAATTTTATTTATACCTTCGTGAAGTTTCTAGAATATTCGGTACTTTATATCATCACAACATTTTTTAGAGGGTGAAAACCTTTCATAATCTCTAATTATGATAATAATGCAAACTCTACTACTATAAAAATCCTTATTAATATATATAAATAAATTTATTTTGAAGATTCTTCGAGGTGTCTCGTAACCTAGTGGTTATCGTTCTTGCCTTGAGTTTGAGAGGTCGCTGGTTCAAGTCTTACTGATTTTTTAAAAAAATTTTCATCTGTAAATTTTTGTTGTTTAGTACAAGTTCTGAATTTATTTACTCATTATACCGCGTAGGGTAGTGGTTAGAGTCTTTGCCTCAGATGCAAAGTAAGCTAGTTCGAATCTAGTTGATGTTTTAGAAAGTCTTACAAGTAAGCAAATATGTAGAACTAGATGATTTTTTAATAAATTATTTTTTTTGTTTTAATAAATATAGAAATCTACAATGAATAAAAATAAAAAGGAAGTCACTTTTTCACAAAATAATAATATTTTTGAGATAGATAATTATGATAGAACAAATGATGAGTTAACTTCCATAATTTTAGATAAGGAACGATTTTCAAGAAGAATAAAAGATTTAGAAGAAATATTAGTACCTATTTTAAATTCAAAGCTTAAAGTTGGAAAAAATGAAAATCCTAAATTGACTTATAATAAAAAAATCTATAATAAAATGACAAATTGCAGAATCTGTTTTACAAATATTAAAAATTTTAAAATTCATGAAAGAAGTAATAAACATAAGAGAAATACAAATCAATCACTACTTAATATAAATTTTTTTGGTGAATCAAATGATGAGAGGAAACGTAAATTGTGTGCAATATGTAATAAAAGTGTTCTGAATCTCAAAATTCATGATAAAGGTATTAAACATCAGAGAAATTTAATGAGTTGTGATTACAAAAACTGTCGAGACGGATTAAATGGAAATTTTAAAGCCTATTGTTATACCAATATAAAAATTGTTGATCCCAGAATATTTATTAAAAATATGATAAGCACAATAGAAAGTAAAATTAAAGAACAAAATTGGAAAAATTTAAAACTAAGTCTTTCTCTTCACGTTGAATTTTATAAAGATCTACCTGATGGAAGACAACAAATAATAAATAATTGGTTTAACAGTGGATCTATGAGAAGCATAACTAATATGACTCAAATAAACGAAATTTTACTTGAAATGATTGGTAAGATTGAAGAAAAAATCTGCAAATTTACTAAGGAAGGATCAGGATGGATAATCAATAAACTTCTAGATTTTGAAATAAAATTAGCAAAATATAAACCATTAAGAGCCTCATCTTATATAGAAACTCCAGTTAAATATAAAAATTCTAAATTTGGGTTGATCAATATTCAAAATAAAAATGACAATGAGTGCTTTAAATGGTGCATCGCAAGATCTGATTGTTTAGATGGAGAAATAAATCCTCATAGATTATCAACAAAAGTAAGAAAAGCATCTAAAAATTATAATTGGAAAGGAATAGAATTCCCAGTGCAAATAAAAAATATTTATAAATTTGAAAATCAAAATGATGTGTCAGTTAACGTATATGGACTGGATGAAAAAGAAATATTATATCCATTAAGAATTACTAAAATTTTGAAAAATAAACATGTTGATCTACTTTTGATATCAAATGATAAAAATACGCATTATTTACTGATGAAACACTTGAGTCCATTCATTGATAAAAAGAATAAAGGACAAACTTATCCATGTCGATTCTGTTTACATAGCTTTTATAAAAAAGAATTATTAGATAATCATTTGCCAAATTGCAGTATTCATACACCGGTAAGAATGGAATTATCAGAAGGTCAAGTACAATTTAGACTTCATTATAAACAATTCAAACATCCATTTGTTATATATGCGGATTTTGAAAGCACCTTACAAAAAATACATACGACTCAACCAAATCCAAAAGAATCTTATACGATTAATTTACAGAAACATCGACCAAACAGTTGGTGTTGTTATACGAAATGTGATGTGGATGAATATTCAAAGTTTGAAATATATGAAGGAGAAAATGCATCTAAAACGTTTGTAGAATATTTAATTTCAGAATCAAAAAGAATTTATGAATTATTGAGAATAAACAAACCAATGAATTTAACTCCAGAAGAGAAA
>SEYY01017529.1:0-5000 GCA_009176605.1 Armadillidium nasatum
TTTTTTTTTTTTTTTTTTTTTTTTTTTTTTTTTTTTTTTTTTTTTTTATTTTTTTTTTTTTTTTTTTTTTTTTTTTTTTTTTTTTTTTTTTTTTTTTTTATTTTTTATTTTTAAATTTTTATTAATTTTATTTTATTAAAATTAATATAAATTTATAATTATTAAATAAATAAATAAATAAATTAAATAAATAAATAAATAAATATAAAAATTAAAATAAATAAATTTAAATAAATTAATAATTTTAAAATAAATAAATAATATAATTAAATTATTAAATAATTATGAAATTGAAATAGTAAATAAATAAATAAATAAATGATTATTAGGCTGTGATGTTCAATTTATTAATTTTCTCTCCTTATTAATTTTTGGCTTATTCTTTTTCTGACCATATGGTGTTAAAAGTAGAAGACGAGTATATATGCAGAACTTGTTCGTCATTCTTTAAAAAGTGATTAGATTTTGTGATTATAAATAACTTTGTGTATATTAAAATATTGAGATTAAAGATATTAATTAAGTTTAAGTAATTAATTCTTTATTTATTTAATATTTTAAAAATACTAAAGTTTTGATCATGGGCGTAGGTGAAAAAGTAAGTTGACTGCAATGATATTAATCGGCTTAAACCATTTTTTTTCTTTTGTTGATTAAATGCATACAAGAGAACATGCAAAATATATAATTCAGAATACACAATATATGAACTTTTGAATTAGTGTTAAAAAAACAGAATCCAATAAAAAGCTAAAATTCCCAAAGCAAAAGCTGTTACATACCCCAACTACAAATACCAAAACTATAGCTACAGATCATGTCCATTACACACCATTTTATCTGATTAGACCAGCATATCTCAACCAGGAGGTTTGCGATCTCCAAGAGAATCATAGCTGTGTCTCAGTTGGTGACATTTTAAAAAAATTTTCTTTTTACAAAAAAAAAATTAGGTAAATGTCTATTTCCCAGTAGTAAATGATTGTAGGTAATGTGTTTTGCCTCATTTTCATGTTTTTTTTTTTTTCAAATATAATTATGAAGAATTCTTCTCAAATTTTTTTTCCTAGATTAATTGAGCCATGGAAAACAATTTTGTAAATTAAAAAAAATTATTTAACAAAGTAATTATCTAAGTAATAATACAATGGTGTATTATTATCATTTGTCTTGTACTGACAGGTTGCTGAATCAATATTGTGGGAAATCGTAAGAAATTTTATAGTTACTTTGTAATGGAAAAAAAGTAAAAAATTTTTTTTGGATGTATTAAAATTACAAAGACGAAATATTATGGAATAAAGTAAATTTTGCATATTGTATAAAAACTATTAATTATTATTATATATATATATATTATATATATATATATATATATATATATATATATATATATATATATATATATATATATATATATATATATATATATATATATATATATATGGTAAAGGTGTAGATTGTTTCTGAGTTTCGATTTTTTTAGAAAATATCGAAGCTGCCATAAAAGAGGCCTAACCTATACAAGAACGTTGCCGTGAGATACAGGTCTACGGCCCTATTACACCACACACACACACAATTATTATTACTTACTTTTCTAGCGTACTTAGTTCAACTTATCATAACCTGAACTACCAAAGTTGCCATAAAAGAGTCCTAACCTATACAAGAACGTTGCCGCGACATACAGCTACCTATCACAATCTCAGTGAAACTTAAACTAAAATTTCTGTAAAAAATGTTAAGGATATCGATTAAAATAAAACATCGATATAAAAAATATCGAAACAGAAACAATCTACACCTAAGCCTATATATATATATATATAATATATATATATATATAAATATATATTATATATATATATATATATATATATATATATATATATATATATATAAATCCATCATCGTGGGTCAGGGTATATAAATAAATATTTCTGTACCATACATTTTTATCTTGATCTTATATATGAATAATAAGCATATTTCAAGAAAAGATTTTGAACCTAACCTAGACTTAAAGGGTAAAACTATGCCTAATAGCCAGCAAATATACCTAACTTAAACAAAAACTACTGTTATTAAGCTTTTGTACGCTAAAAATAATAGAAAATTAAGAGTAATAACTACAATCATATAACAAAAAATTGTATCAATTTTATGGTATATTATTATTTGGCTTTGTATTACCAGTTTGCTATATCATCATCATAGGAAATTCTACATAATTTAATGGCTCTTTCGCAGTTAAAAAAAAGTTAAATTTTTTTTTGTTGAATATATTGAAACTAAGATAATGAAATTATGAAATAACGTAAATTAGGTATATTCAATTGTTTAAATTTTATTTTATATTATTGCATTTTGAAAAGCGCAGCGTAAGGTAGGTTAGATGAACTTTCTGGCTATTAGGCATACTTTTACCCTTTAAATCTGGGTTAGGTTAAGTTTAGCTAGTTTGTTAGATCTAACAAACTAGTTTGACTTAACCTACCTGGACTTAAAGTGTAAAAGTATGCCTAACAGCCAGCTAATAGGTCTAACCTAGCAAGCATCGACATATTTGCTGGCTGAGTTTAGTGTTTAAAGAAATTTTATATATATCAAGGGGTGTGTGCTCTTGTCTCATTTAGTGGTCATATACCACAATATATATATATATATATATATAATATATATATATATATATATATATATATATATATATATATATATATATATATATTATATATATATTATATATATTAATATTTAAACTGTACTATAAAATTTTTACACAAAAATTTCCTAAAAAACTTAAAAACTGTAAGTAATTTTATAAAAAGGAACCTCTTTCAAGACACTATTAATTACCAGGTCCAAATAAAAAACTCCTTTAGTAATATTCATCTCAGTAAAACAAAAATCTTTAAAATTGTATAAATTTAAGCCTAAATAAAATTAAATTATACAAGCTTTTAAGACCATAACCAGGTTTTCTTATTCAAGTGAGTTCCAATAAAAGAATTAAGAAGGCAACAGAAGTAAAAGGTTAACACTTACAGAAAGACAAAAACTAGCAACCATGTCCAGAAATTAATCTAAAATCATTAAAAGTAATTTTATAAAAAGAAACCTCTTTCAAGACACTATTAATTACCAGGTCCAAATAAAAAACTCCTTTAGTAATATTCATATCAGTATTATTGATGATAAAAGACTCCTCTCCTATTAATTTTGAATTATTTTCATCAACTTTTTTAATAGAAAAAAATTATTCTTATTTATAAATTGGTTCTCATTCTTTCTATGTTGCACTAGAACTGAATTCATATTTACTCTGAGACTAAAAGAATGTTGGGATCTGTGTCTATTTAGGCCTTCTGTTTCTCCAACATATATTTTATTACAATCATTGCAGTTTATTCTGTGAACCCCTACTTCTCATTTCTTTCCCTCAATATAGGCTTCAAAAATTTTTTTTAATGTTCCCAGCACTGAATGGACCAATTTCACACTTTTTGGAATGTTTTTTTAAACCCTCTGCATTATTTAGAATCCTCAATAAACCAAAACATTTTTTGAATTGAAAAGTTCTCTTAATTTTAAAATCATTAAATTTTCTTTTTGCATCCTTCAGAGCTCTCATAATATAATAGGGATATTTTAAAAAAGTTTTCTGAAAGATACAAAAAAGAAGGTTTATGATATTATTTTGGATTTTTTTGGTAGAATAGTCTTCATATTTCAACATTTAGTATAAAAGTAGATTAATAAATGACAATAAAATTTTTTTTTTCCCCCTTTTAAGGTATTTTTTTATATATATAATTTGGAAAATTTTTGAAGGTCTCTCTCTAATAATATATTGTATGTAATTTTCATTCGTCTGAATGGTAAGTATTTACATCTAAAATAATTTAAATTTTCATTACCATTTAGAAAACATTAATGTTGTTCAAAAGTGGGGTAAAACTAACCTGAAAAATTTTCAAGAGGTTGTACAGTTGACCGAAATACACATTATTTATTTAGTGTAAAAAAGTTTTTGTGTACCCCATCATATTAGTGATGTGCACAGGAAAAATTTTGAAAATTTTCCTGTGCACAGCAGCAAAATAGTTAGGTATGCAAAAAAAATTTCTAAATAAAAAATGTGTAATTTGCCCAATTATACAACCTCTGCAAGTTTTTTTTTAATACTCAATATTTTGTAGTGCAAAATTTTTTGTGCACAGCACCAAAATGATTGAACATCATCTGCATCATATTGCTGATGCATTTGGAAATAAACAATAATTTGAAATTTTTCCCATGCACAGCAACAAAATATTGCATATATAAATTTTTTTTTTTTTTAGAGGTTGTGCAGATGTTCGTTACACATTTTATATTTAGAAAATTTTTTTATACCCAACCATTTTTTACTTCATTTCATAGAAATTTTTTAAAATTTTTTCCCATGTATAGCATCAAAATCGTTGGGTATTCAAAAAATATGTATCTCACCCAACTATGCAACCTCTTAAAATTTTATGAACTCATCTGGGTTAAAAAGTCATGCCGAAAATATTATTTTTTACGATTTTTTTTTACATTTCATGGTTATTAGTGCTGTAATTTTACTCTTTTTGGGTAGTCCACATGAAAAATTTCAAAATGAATATTGTTAATTTAACTATCTACATGTCAATTATCAAGTCATTTTGACAAAGGGAGTATGCTAATAAATTTGCATAAATTTTGCTACCATACACGTCCAAATTTTATTTTATTTTTTAAATTTTTAGATAATCTAATACAATTCTTATCCATTTATATTAATAAAAAGCACTATGGAATAGCCATTTTTAAATATTAATTGGAAAGTTTTACCTTGTACAAGGGATTAGTTTTATCCCATTTAATTCTTTTTTTGTCACCTGCAATTTTAAGTTATTTTTTTTGAAAATACTAATTTTCATATTTTCACATACTTTTTATGTCAAAACATTCAGAGAGGTTCATATTTCTCA
>SEYY01017529.1:7500-19519 GCA_009176605.1 Armadillidium nasatum
ATATATATATATATATATATATATATATATATATATATATATATATATATATATATATATATATATATATATATATATATATATATATATATATATATATATATATTATACAGGGTGGATATTAATTATACTGAAACCCTGGGATCTTATTAAACATACTGTGCTGGGTAAATCATATATAATGAAACAAGGTAGGTAAATGTACGGTTGAGGAGACAAAACTCACACATATCCCATTCCTAATCATAGTAGGTGTTTGCTTCTACACGTCTTGTCATGGAGTACGTTCATTATGGTTTGATGAGACACCGTGGAGACCGGCAAGGGTTCCGGAACAATCCAGTCGATACCTTGCAACTTCCCTGATAATTATTTCCTCCCTCGCAGTTATATGAACATCACCTGATACCCCCACACTGTAAGCAGTGTGGGGGTATCAGGTTTCCGCTTTCACAGACCCTCCGAAGGTTGACGACGAAGGTCGTGTGATGGCGTTATTGTCTATTAGGATATGTTATTGTCTATTAGGATATACGTAACATGTCAGACTTTTGACGACATAGATAACGTAGCATTGTCACTGTTTCAATACCGGTATTTTTAATATGTACTGTACACCTTATGCTCACTTGTTCCATTAGTGTTTGGGAAGATACCTTTATATCCGCCATTGCCAAGTCTTTTTCAGTGTGCCAAGTGTATCACAATTTTACAAATGTTACTAAATGGTCATCATAGCAACACAGGCTAACGCATACTGTATGTTCGACCCATCCACCAGTTGCCACATACGTATAGCTCCACTATTGGGTCTCTGTTTTATCTCCGTAACCGTGTATTTCCCAACATAGGGTTCATTAAACATGATTTGCCCAGCATAGCGTATTTAATAAGATCTTAGGGTTTGTTGTTGCAGTTAGTATCCACCCTGTTTACATACTCACAATATCTTGCATTTTTCCTACTCAAATAATAATTATAAATTTTAAAATGTGATATAAACTTCAGTCAAGGAACAGCTATCTTCCTACAGAAATAATCGGTTTTCAAACATGCAAGATTTTGGTATTGGTATTGGTCGTTTTTTTTTTTTTACCGATAATTAACGAAACTTTTATATGATGACGATACCATAAACTACCGATATTAGCAATACCGATACTCTACTCCATCCCTAATATATATATATATATATATATATATATATATATATATATATATATATATATATATATATATATATATATATATATATATATATATATATATATATATATATATATATATATATATATATATATATATATACTTTTTGTACTTCATTTTTATCCTCATCTAATTACAGTTACCTTTATTTATTTTTATAGGTTGATCCATTAGTAAGTTTAATGATGGTAGAAAAAGTTCCAGATTCAACATATGAAATGGTTGGAGGCTTAGACAAACAGATTAAAGAAATAAAAGAGGTTATTGAATTGCCCGTAAAACATCCTGAATTATTTGATGCACTTGGTATTGCGCAACCAAAAGGTGTCCTTCTTTATGGCCCTCCTGGAACAGGTATTATAGTTTGTATAAAAAAGAAGTCATTACATTTATTCACTGAACAATTATTTGTGAAATTGTTGTAGGGAACTTTAGATCATTTCAATATATAATTTTCATATGAAAATTAGGTAGGACGATATATATATATATATATATATATATATATATATATATATATATATATATATATATATATATATATATATATATATATATATATATATATATATATATATATATATATATATATATATATATATATATATATATATATATATACTACTCATGTTATCTGTCCTTTATTTGCAGGTAAAACATTGCTGGCTAGAGCAGTTGCGCACCATACAGATTGTACTTTCATTCGAGTGTCAGGTTCAGAGCTTGTACAGAAGTTTATTGGCGAAGGTTCTCGTATGGTGAGAGAATTGTTCGTAATGGCTAGGGAACATGCACCTTCAATCATCTTTATGGATGAAATTGATTCGATCGGATCATCAAGGATTGAATCTGGTAGTGGAGGAGATTCAGAAGTTCAGAGAACTATGTTGGAATTGCTTAATCAGTTAGATGGTTTTGAAGCTACTAAAAATATTAAGGTATTCTGGTCCTTTACTTTTTAATCTTTTGCAAACAGTGAAAGGAAATTAGGTTTTTGAGTTTTAAAGGAACACTGCTTTAATTTTTTTTTTTTTAAGATAACTTAGTTTTGAAACTGTCTGTAATACCAACGAGTACCAGTGTTGGAATTAAAAAAAAAAAAGTATTTATAATTTTCTTAATGAGTACAAGTACTGGAATCAAATGAAGATTGCTTTTTATATATAATTTGTAAGATTTGGAAAAAGTTAAAATCAAATAATACTGGACTTTATAGCATCTAATTTCTAATACTCCATATAATTTTGGTTTCATTTTCATTTCATTCATTGCTTAAATATTTTTTTTCAAATTTGAATAATCAAGGTTGTTATTGAAATAGTTGTAAATTTCAATATGCGTTCATCATAGAAGGAATTAGACCTATGAGAATATGGGAAGTAAGGTCATCCATTTAAATAAAAATAAAATGATGGAAGTATGAAAGACGAATTTTTTATTTATATGCCACCAATATGCTTGTAAGATACTCTCGAAATTTCATTACATTACAATCAGTACTATTTTTTCTAGGCAGAAAAATCTGCCTTGCCCTTGTAGTTATTTATGCAAAGTCATATATATATATATATATATATATATATATATATATATATATATATATATATATATATATATATATATATATATATATATATATATATATATATATATATATATATATATATATATATATATATATATATATATATATATATATATATATATATATATATAAGCCTGAAAGAGGAAGGGTGGCTATCCCTTCGAAAGCCTAATTTAATTTTTGTTTTTATATATATATATATATATATATATATATATATATATATATATATATATATATATATATATATATATATATATATATATATATATATATATATATATATATAGGGACCGACCGGGGCCGGGGTTGTGGCCAGGGTTTCTTAAAATTCGTAAAGAAGTCAAAAGCACTGAAATTTTAGGTTAACAAAATTAGATATAAATTTAATTGAGGTTTATTTAATTGTAAGGAAGTAGTTGAATAGCCAACATTCACTTAAATTAATGATTATATGAATTTTCTGTGAAAAATTTCAAAAAATTACAGTTTTGTATAGTAAAAGTTTAAAAAAAGTACAAAAATTAAAAAAAAATAAAAAATTTCTAATTCATAATAGTGATTCAACAGGTTTACCTAGGTAAGACCCTAAGGTAAAGTTTGAAAAATGTAAAATATAAAATTATCAATATAACCTGTATTTATACATATCATTGTTATTTTATTGCTATGTATCAAACTTGTATCATTTAGCTACATTATTTCAAAATTATTATTTTGTTTATACTTTCAGTCAATATGGCTAAAAGATCAGCTTCTGCAGTATTGGAGTACTTTACAATGTGTCAGGATAGGCTCGAAATAGCTAAATGTAACATCTGCAGTCAGAAAATTAGAAGAGAACCTCCGGGTGCCGCAATTAAAAAATTTTCAACCAAATCTTTTTGGAGTATCTAAAATCAAAACAAAGATGAACATTCACTAGCCGAAAAGGAGTGGTCAAAAGAAGCAGAAAAGAAAAAAATCTTAATTTTCTTATATTTTCTTTGAATTTTTTTTTTATTATTTGACTGATTGAGCTGAAATTTTCAAGGTTTATGCATTTTTTCACGAAGTTCTGAGTTGATTTCGAGCATTTTTTTTAAAGTCTATAACGGTTTGAAAGTTATTTGGACCCAAAGTTGAAAGAAAATGAATAACTGGGTCAAACCACTGGTCCACATGAGCTGAAAATTTAACTGAATAATCTTAGCCCCAATTTCTTGCATTGGTGGGAATAGATTTTTGATATCACGTCTAGAAAAAAGTTATAAGCACTTGAAAAAAAAATTTGCAAAAATCGTACCCTTCTGGAGGAAAAAATTATTTTAAAAAAACGCTATCTACTAATTTTTTATTTGTGGATATTGTTTAGAGGAAGGACAGGGCAACAACATTTATTTAGTGCATTATTAAATGCTATTTGTTTGAATCGAGATATAGCCTCTCAAAGTTTCAAAATTTTTGAAATTTGGTCAAAAATGGACCTTTTTGAAGGCTATATCTCGAAACCAAGGAATCGCATCGGATAAAGTATATAGAGGAATTTGTAGCCCCACCCCTCCATTATACATCCACAAAAATAAGAAATGTTATAGTTGTATTTTTTTTTTTTAAATTTTGTTTGAAAAGGTGGATTTTTTTTCAAAAATATTTTTTTTCGATAGTTGGTCAGTTTTTGGCTTATAACATTTTTTCTATAACTCTGGGAACAAAAGTCTATTAAAAGCTTTTGTAGCCCATAGAATTTTAAATAAATAGTCCAACTTTCAGCTCATTTTAAAAAGTGGTTTGGCCCCGCCATTCTTTTGAAAAAGGGTCAAATTTAAAAAAAAAAAAAAAAAAAAAAAATTTTTTTTTAACCGTAATAGACTCGGAAAAACGCTAGAAATGGACTTTTCTTACGGGTAAAAAAATCTATATACACTGAAACTTTCAGCAGAATCGGCTGAATTAAAATTTTTTTTTTGAAACTTTTTTTTTTTTTTTGCCATTTTAATTTTTATATTATATATATATATATATATATATATATATATATATATATATATATATATATATATATATATATATATATATATATATATATATATATATATATATATATATATATATATATATATATATATATATATATATATATATATATATATATATATATATATATATATATATATATATATATATATATATATATATATATATATATATGCTTTGCATTTATTATTAATTAGGTTATCATGGCAACAAACCGTATTGACATTCTTGACCCTGCCCTTTTACGACCAGGAAGAATTGATCGTAAGATAGAATTTCCAGCTCCAAATGAAGAGGCTCGTTTAGATATTTTGAAGGTATTCAAGGTTCTTATACAAAGATAAATTGTAAGTAGCATGTATACTATTTAATAAGTACAATCAATTTCTTTTTCCCAGTTCACTCGAGGAAAATGAATTTAACACGAGGAATAAATTTAAGAAAAATTGCCGAAATGATGCCTGGTGCTTCTGGAGCTGAAGTGAAAGGTGTTTGCACTGAAGCTGGTATGTATGCTCTTCGACAAAAGGAGAGTTCATGTTACTCAGGAGGACTTTGAAATGGCCGTGGCGAAAGTAATGCAGAAAGATAGTGAAAAGAACATGTCATTAAAAAATTATGGAAATAAAGAACTCATTTTCTATTTTCATTTAAGGAAAGTAATCTGTAAGTTAAGTTGTTTATTATAAAAATAAGATATGATAGTGACCACTATCGATCCAAAATGGTTGGTCGAGTTCGCACCGTCGTTCTTCAAAATGGAGATCCTACAAAATTAAGCAAGTATAAGAAGAACCAGAGGCTGGAACCTCTCTATAATAAATATGAAGAACCGAATGCCTGGAGGATTTCAAGAGTCCGGAGAAGAAGGAATTAAATATTTAAATTTTATCGTGTATAAATTAAATACATTTAACTATAAATAATTTATTTTTATAATAAAAACTTAACTTACAGATTACTTTCCTTAAATGGAAATGAAAATTTCCTTATTTCCATAATTTTTTAATAGACATGTTCTTTTCACTATCTTTCTGCATTACTTTCGCCACGGCCATTTCAAAGTCCTCCTCAGTAACATGAACTCTCCTTTTGTCGAAGAGCATACATACCAGCTTCAGTGCAAACACCTTTCACTTCAGCTCCAGAAGTACCAGGCATCATTTCGGCAATTTTTCTTAAATTTATTCCTCGTGTTAAATTCATTTTCCTCGAGTGAATCTGAAAAAGAAATTGATTGTACTTATTAAATAGTATACATGCTACTTACAATTTATCTTTGTATAAGAACCTTGAATACCTTCAAAATATCTAAACGAGCCTCTTCATTTGGAGCTGGAAATTCTATCTTACGATCAATTCTTCCTGGTCGTAAAAGGGCAGGGTCAAGAATGTCAATACGGTTGGTTGCCATGATAACCTAATTAATAATAAATGCAAAGCATTTAAAATAAAATTTGATATATATATATATATATATATATATATATATATATATATATATATATATATATATATATATATATATATATATATATATATATATATATATATATATATATATATATTTTTTTTTTTTTACCTTCTCACCCCCTGACCACCTCATGTTGAGGCGGCCACACTTCGCTAATGAAGCTTCCTGCCGCAGTCGGTCTCGTCCAGAGATCCTTCAAAGAAGTGATGCCCCAGAAGATTTTGGGGGGAGAGTTGGAAGGACAGCGTAATAGAAAGTGTTTATATATATATATATATATATATATATATATATATATATATATATATATATATATATATATATATATATATATATATATATATATATATATATATATATATATATATATATGCACCGGCCGGGGTTAAAATGGCAAAAGGGACAGTAAAGTTTCAAAAAAAAAATTTTAATTCAGCCGATTCTGCTGAAAGTTTCAGTGTATATAGATTTTTTTTTTTTTTTTTTTTTTTTTTTTTTTTTTTTTTTTTTTTTTTCTATTACGGTTAAAAAAAAAAATTTTTTTTTTTTTTTTTTTTTTTTTTTTAAATTTGACCCTTTTTCAAAAGAATGGCAGGGCCAAACCACTTTTTAAAATGAGCTGAAAGTTGGACTATTTATTTAAAATTCTATGGGCTACAAAAGCTTTTAATATATTTTGTTCCCAGAGTTATAGAAAAATGTTATAAGCCAAAAACTGACCAACTATCGAAAAAAAATCCACCTTTTTAAACAAAATTTAAAAAAAAAATACAACTATAACACTTCTTATTTTTGTGGATGTATAATGGAGGGGTGAGGCTACAAATTCCTCTATATACTTTATCCGATGCGATTCCTTGGTTTCGAGATATAGCCTTCAAAAAGGTCCATTTTTGACCAAATTTCAAAAATTTTGAAACTTTGAGAGGCTATATCTCGATTCAAACAAATAGCATTTAATAATGCACTAAATAAATGTTGTTGCCCTGTCCTTCCTCTAAACAATATCCACAAATAAAAAATTACTAGATAGCGTATTTTTTAAAATAATTTTTTCCTCCAGAAGGGTACGATTTTTTCAAATTTTTTTTCAAGTGCTTATAATTTTTTTTCTAGACGTGATATCAAAAATCTATTCCCACCAATGCAAGAAATTGGGGCTAAGATTATTCAGTTAAATTTTCAGCTCATGTGGACCAGTGGTTTGACCCAGTTATTCATTTTCTTTCAACTTTGGGTCCAAATAACTTTCAAACCGTTATAGACTTAAAAAAATGCTCGAAATCAACTCAGAACTTCGTGAAAAAATGCATAAACCTTGAAAATTTCAGCTCAATCAGTCAAATTATAAAAAAAAAATTCAAAGAAAATTAAGATTTTTTTCTTTTCTGTTTCTTTTGACCACTCCTTTTCGGCTAGTGAATGTTCATCTTTGTGTTTTGATTTTAGATACTCCATAAAGATTTGTTTGAAAATTTTTTTTGAAAATTTTTTACTTGCGGCAGCCGGAGGTTCTCTTCCAATTTTCTAACTGCATATGTTACATTTAGCTATTTCGAGCCTATCCTGACACATTGTAAAGTACTCCAAAACTGCAGAAGCTGATCTTTTAGCCATATTGACTGAAAGTATAAACAAAATAATAATTTTGATTGAAATAATGTAGCTAAATGATACAAGTTTGATACATAGCAATAAAATAACAATGATATGTATAAATACAGGTTATATTGATAATTTTATATTTTTATATTTTTCAAACTTTACCTTAGGGTCTTACCTAGGTAAACCTGTTGAATCACTATTTTTTATTTTTTTTAATTTTTGTACTTTTTTTAAACTTTTACTATACAAAACTGTAATTTTTTTAAATTTTTCGGAAAAAATGCATATAATCATTAATTTAAGTGAATGTTGGCTATTCAACTACTTCCTTACAATTAAATAAACCTCAATTAAATTTATATCTAATTTTGTTAACCTAAAATTTCAGTGCTTTTGACCTCTTTACAAATTTTAGGAAACCCCGGCCAGAACCCCGGCCCCGGCAAAATTCCAGCCCCGGTCGGTCCCTATATATATATATATATATATATATATATATATATATATATATATATATATATATATATATATATATATATATATATATATATATATATATATATATATATATATATATATATATATATATATATATATATATATATATATATATATATATACTATATACTTTGCATAAATAACTACAAGGGCAAGGCAGATTTTTCTGCCTAGAAAAACTAGTACTGACTTGTGATGTAATGAAATTTCGAAAGTATCTTACAAGCATATTGGTGGCATTTAAATAAAAAATTCGTCTTTCATACTTCCATCATTTTATTTTTATTTAAATGGATGACCTTACATCCCATATTCTCATAGGTCTAATTCCTTCTATGATGAACGCATATTGAAATTTACAACTATTTGAATAACAACATTGATTATTAAAATTTGAAAAAAAATATTTAAGCAATGAATGAAATGAAAATGAAACCAAAATTATATGGAGTATTAGAAATTAGATGCTATAAAGTCCAGTATTATTTGATTTTAACTTTTTTCCAAACAAATTATATATAAAATGCAATCTTCATTTGATTCCAGTACTTGTACTCATTAAGAAAATTATAAATACTTTTTTTTTTTTTTAATTCCAACATTGGTACTCGTTGGTATTACAGACAGTTTCAAAACTAAGTTATCTTAAAAAAAAAAAAATTAAAGCAGTGTTCCTTTAAAACTCAAAAACCTAATTTCCTTTCACTGTTTGCAAAAGATTAAAAAGTAAAGGACCAGAATACCTTAATATTTTTAGTAGCTTCAAAACCATCTAACTGATTAAGCAATTCCAACATAGTTCTCTGAACTTCTGAATCTCCTCCACTACCAGATTCAATCCTTGATGATCCGATCGAATCAATTTCATCCATAAAGATGATTGAAGGTGCATGTTCCCTAGCCATTACGAACAATTCTCTCACCATACGAGAACCTTCGCCAATAAACTTCTGTACAAGCTCTGAACCTGACACTCGAATGAAAGTACAATCTGTATGGTGCGCAACTGCTCTAGCCAGCAATGTTTAACCTGCAAATAAAAGACAGATAACATGATATATATATATATATATATATATATATATATATATATATATATATATATATATATATATATATATATATATATATATATATATATATATATATATATATATATATATATATATATATATATATATATATATATATATATATATATATATATATATATATATATATATATATATAACTTTTACTGTTTTAAACTTTTTTATTTTTTCTTCGATCTATAAATTGAATTTCTGTAGTATAAATTTTACATCATAATTTGTTTTAATAATTATAGCTTTAATATTTTCAAAATTGATTTTAATAGTTTTAATAATTTTAATAATAATTATTTTAATTAGGTTACTGTATTGTGTGCTAGCGTGTGTGCATGTGCGCTTGCGGGAGTGAGTTAGTGAGTGCGTGTGTGCGAGCGTGCGTGTGTGCGTGATTTTTTTTTTTTTTTTTTTTTTTTTTAAATGCCTAATTTGAGTGTTCGTGGGGCTGGGCGTAGACGGGGGCTTTCTATTACCTTTGCTAACGTTCGTGGCCTTCGATCTAACCTCGCGTCTGTTGAACACTACCTCTCTTCCTAACCTTTTACTTCTGTCTGAGACCCAGCTGGACAGGGATTCTTTCTCTAGCAATCTTAATGTCTCTAACTACAACTTTTTTTCACAATTTCCGTCTAAATGGTGGAGTCTGTGCCTATATTAACATTAACACTCCTGTGACACGTCTCGTAAATCTAGAATCTCCTAATTTCGATGTTTTATGGCTTAAAATCTGTCTTCCTACTACTACAATTATCTTGTGCTTCTGCTACTGCTCCCCTAATGGAACAGATTTTCCAGTCTTTTTTCAATATCTTACTACTACTCACGAGATTGTCACTTCTTCTCATCCAAATGCTGAGGTCCTCTATTTAGGGGATTTCAACGTACACCACACTGAGTGGTTGGGTTCCTCTCATACTGATACAGGTGGGAGGGAGGCCAATTCATTCGGCATTCTTAACGATCTGGAGCAGTTGATTAGGGAACCCACACACATTCCAGATCGTCCTAACCAATTCTTGAATACACTTGATTTATGCTTCACCACTACTCCTAGTTATAAATACACCATTTTCCCTCCTATTGGTAACTCTGACCATAATCTTATAGCTCTTAGTTATAATGCTTTCTCTCCAACAGCTCCACCATGCCCTAAACGTACTTTCTGGCACTTTAATCGAGCTAATTGGGGGCAATGCACCGCTTCTTTGCTAACTATCATTGGAATGAATCTTGCTTTGTCTCGGGGGACGCTTCTGTCTCTGCTGAAAAGGTAGGGGCAGTAATCCTTGAAGGGATGGGCAGATTCATTCCATCTTCAACTAAATCTTTTTCTCCTCAAAATCCATGGTTCGATGGCAATTGTTCTCTTGCCCTCCGAGAGAGAGAGACAATGCTTATCGAGAATGGATAAACTCTCCTTCTCCTATCACTCTTGCCAATTTTCATTCAGCCCGGAATCGTTGCAGGGATGTTCTTCGACGGACTAAGCGTACTTTCATTAAAAGGAAGTGCGCTGACCTCCATGGCTCTCCTACTGATAAAAATTTCTGGCCTCTTGTCAAAAATATCTCTAACAACTGTAAATCTGCCTTTCCTCCTCTTATTCGCTCTGATGGTTCTGTAGCTAATACTCCTTCTGAAAAGGCTAATCTCTTCGGCCTCCTTTTTTCATCTAATTCCACCCTGCTCGATTGTGGCATCCCTCCTCCTACTCCTTCTCCTCTCAGGTGTCCCATGCCTCTACCTATAATTACTCATGATCGGGTGCATGGGATCCTGAAATCTATGAACGTCAGGAAGGCCAGTGGCCCGGATGGCATTCCCCCTCGTGTTCTGAGGGAGTGTGCTTCCGAGTTGGCCCCTGTCCTCGTTCAGCTCTACTCTCTATGCCTTAATACTAATACTTTTCCTCTATGCTGGAAGCGTGCGTTGGTTCAGCCGATCCCGAAAAAAGGTAGCCGTTCTGACCCTTCTAACTATCGACCTATAGCTCTCACTTATGTTCTATCTAAGATTTTTGAAACTCTCCTCAACTCTCATTTGCTGGATCATTTGGAGTCTCATTCTCTTCTCTCTGATCACCAGTATGGCTTTCGTCGCTCGAGGTCAACTGGTGACATACTTTCCTATCTTACTGATCTATGGTCTTCTGCCCTTAGGGACTTCGGGGAGTCTTGTGTGGTGGCGCTTGACATATCCAAGGCTTTCGACCGGGTATGGCATGCGTCACTGCTCTCTAAGCTCCCTTCCTTTGGGTTTCCTCCTTCTCTTTGCTTACTCTTGTCTAGTTTTCTCTCAGATCGTTCCATTTCGGCAGTTGTAGATGGAGCGACCTCTTCCTCCTTTTCTGTCAACTGTGGTGTTAATCAGGGTTCTGTTTTATCTCCAACCTTATTCTTACTTTTCATTAACGATCTTCTCCACTGCACTTCTAACTCTGTTCACTCTTATGCTGATGATTCAACTCTACATTCTTCTACTCATTTCAAATCTGCTCCCTCTTTAGCGTTCTAGACTTGCTTCTCGTCTTCAACTTTCCGATTCTAT
>SEYY01017530.1:7500-10291 GCA_009176605.1 Armadillidium nasatum
CTGTTTTGAGGGCTCTTCAAATGAAAAGAGTAATGAAGGGTGGATCATAGCATAGGATGGATAGGAGATGAGAATAGATAGAAGGTCATTAATGAAAAAGAAAAGTGTTGGGGATAGGAAGATCCTTGAGGAAACCACTATTAAAGATTATAGAAACGGTGGCGCTACAACAGCTGCTATAAAAGACCCGAAAGGAAATCAGAGAGAAGTCAAGAGAGAAGGATATATTCGAAAAGGGAAGTTTGGAATCAAAACTTTGGCAGATATCGAAGCTTCGATAAGTCCGCGCACAACAAAAGATTACGAAATGCCAGATGGGGAAAGAGTCATAGGAAGGAAAAGATCACATGAGCTTCTTGAAAGCCATATGGGATCTGAGATAAGATTAGAGAATTGAGCGTTCCAAATTTCTGTTAAGGATAGATTTCGAAAACTTTAGAAGAAGGAGGTAAAGAATTGACATAGTTGAGGTGAGAGGGGTTCCCTTCTCGGCGGTGAAAGAGTGCACGTTTCAGCAGAGAAGGTGAAGTAGAAAGACATAGACGAAATAGTTTACAAGGCGGGTGCAAGCTCGAAACACAAGTTTGAGAACCACGGAGGTCCATCGGGCAGTACGCTTCTTAGTGTTAGCTTAGAGAGATTAGAGTGACGTCTTTTGAAAATTTCAATTTTAGGCATAATGGTTGAGGGGGTGAAGGAGTAGGAAAGCTCCGGAAGTCTAAGATTGAATTTAAGGAAAACTTTGAGCAAAGAGTTCGCTTTAGAAGAAAACGCGTTGTACCGTCAGAATTACTAGAGGAGGGAAAGAGAAGAAGCAAGTTAGAGTTGACATTTTTTGCAAATGCCAGAAAGGACGAGAGGAAGAGAGCCAGAGATTATTGCATTTGCGACGGAGAAGAGTTTTTAGCACTGAGATAGATTTTGCCGTTCCGGAATGAAATGTAAGTTGCATGAGATTAGGAGTTTGAAGACACGTAGTCCCTGAAGGACATCCTGCGTCGGATAGCACGAGAAAGCAGAGTTAAACCAAGGTTTAGTTTAGTGAAGGGAAAGAATATGATGTACAATCCATGCCAGAGAAATCACATCAGTTATGGCTCACACACTCAGAGGGACCACTCCCAAGGAAACAGAAACATTTCATGGAAAAAAGAAGCGACCGAAGTAGACCAGTAGTGCCGAACTGCAGAAACGTCTCCTCGCCGCTGGCGGGGGTCGTTCTGCGGAAGACTTGAAGAGGAGGAAGATACGGAGATTAAGGAATATATATATATATAAATATATATATATATCATATATATTATATATATATATATATATATATATTATATATATATATTATATTAAAAGTTCACATCTCACGGCCATTGCCCTATTCTAGGTTAGGAACTTTTCTATGTAGTATATACCTAGGATCACCAAGTGGATCGAACCGGAGCCCTCAAGCACGTAATAATACTGCAATAAATCGTGGTAACTCTCAACAGTGACAGTTTGCTATAAAAGGAATGAGCCTAGTATGCCGAAAGCCGATATTCCACGGTACACTGTAACTTCTAGTAAGTTCAGATGATGTTTTACTGTAATATGTGAATTTTGACGAGCCCAGTAGGAACAATTATATCGATTAACTGACCCATCTAATTTAAACGTTTTTATTCCTCCAGTAGCTCTTTATGACAAATTTTCTTTCCTCAAGCGTTAAACTTAAATTTGGCATTATTGAATAATATTTTATTCTCTAACAAGAACAAATAATGTTAGTGATTTGTCGCTAAATAGTGAGTACAATTTTACAATAATCAAAAATAATAATATATATATATATATTATATATATATATATATATTTATATATATATATATATATATATATTATTATATTATATATATATATATATATATTATATATTGTGTGTGTAAAATCATGCTGATTCTCAATTATATATCCATCTATCTATCTATTATATCTATCTATCTATCTATCTATCTATCTATGTATCTATCTATCTATTTATCTATCTATCTTTCTATCTCACAATTCTCTCTTTCTGTCTTTTTCTCATTGCTTCTAAATCCACTTATGATTTTTCTTTGATATCTTCAAGTACATCCTACGAGACGAGTTTTCCTTCACGAGAGCGAATAAAACCTGTTTTAGAATCAACTAAAAATCCTTTAAAGAAATTTTCCTCAAAGGTTCCTCTTCACTCCACATTATATAATGTAATTATCTTTTCAGATTATTATCAATAGTTCCTTAAGGATGTACTGTATATATTATTATAATATATATTATATATTATTATTTATAATATATATATATATAATATTATATATATTTATATTAATAATATCTTATAATATTATTATATATTAATAAATTTTATATATATTAATAATATTTATAAAAAAAAAAATTATTATTTATATTATTAATTATTTATTTATTATTTATTTATTTATTATTAATTATTATTATAATATTATCTATTTATCATTATATATTATATTTATTATTATTATATTATATTATTCATTCTTATTATTATATTATTATAATATTATATATTATTTATTATTATATTTTTTATATTATTATTATTATTATTATTATTATTTTAATATCAATTTGCATTCTACAACTTTAAAATTTACGAGAATATTGTGAGAAACTCTAGCGAAAATTTTTATTAACTTATGCACAAATTTTACTTCCATTCTGTTAGAGCTCAAAAACTATAGATCCTTTATCTGTTTTTAGGGCCTCGTAGCTTATCGAAAGACGACGA
>SEYY01017531.1:0-11923 GCA_009176605.1 Armadillidium nasatum
ATATGAGTGATTGTGAGTAATAGTAGTAGGTATGCCAAATAAATTATTCAAAGTTTTATGTGGTTTGCTATTAATAGCTTCGTAAGCAAGTTTAGAGTTTCTTGTTGAAGAATCATTGCGATAAAGTGAAGTGTTTGCATCTGTATTGTTGCAGTAAAGTGAAGTGTTTGCATCTGTATATGAACTATTAGAATTGCAAGTAATATAATCTAATTCATCTACATCGGATTCGTAATCTACTTCAATGTAGTGAGAAAAATGTTCAGTATTGACTGAAGTGTGCTTATGTGATTCTGATTCTAAAGAATCATTATTGTTAAAATAGCATGGAGATTGTGGTCTCGGAATATTGTGCTTCAAAGAAAAATCATCATTATTATAATTAGAAGTGTTTTCATTAAAAATATTCAGTAGGTTGCATCTTATGTGTAAAATTGTTTTCTTGTACACAATGTACTTGTTGTCTATTACGAAAAGAATTGTTTTGTTTTTGAAAAGCATTTTTGTTTTGAAAAGCATTATTTCTAGTATTATGATTATAGTGCATTGGCTGTTGTTGAGATTGGTTATAATTATTATTAAAATTACGATTTCTAGACATATTTCTGCTTCGTCTGTCATCGTATTGGTTAGGTAAGTTTTGATTAGTATACCTTTGTGAAACATTTCTATTTGGAGAAAGAAACTTTATTCTTTGCAAGCTTTGTGGAGATAAGTGATTCCATGTTGTGTTTAAGCATTGGGGAAAAGAACCTCTGAAATGGTAATCTTTGCAAAGTGAACAAAAGGGACTATAAGTACATTCACTAGTATCATGACACCATCTCTCGCATCTTAAACATTTAGGAGTTGTTTTTGGATTTATAAATTGTTGAACATTAGTTTTATTCTTATTTCTATCTAAATTACTTACAAAGTTAACTTGAGAATTTATATTATTTTGGTTTTCTCTCCTATTGTATGATTGAATATTTGAAACAGAGTTTTCTCTTAGTGTTTTATTTACATTTGCAGTATTATTTTTAAATGGCATATTAAGCTCATTTGCAGTTTTAGACATGTATTTTCTTACTTGTTCTGGGTAAGATAAATCAGCCTCAAAATATTCCACCATTTTATTTTTGAACTCATTTGGTACGCAACTGTAAATGGTTCCAAAAATCATTAATTTCCTCATCATTGGAGAAAAGGAAGCATTGAAATAAGTCATAGCATTCTTCTCAAAATTATTTAAAGAAGCTTGAATTTGTGAAGCAAAGACTTGGAAAACAGTATCCTTTTTCCAATTTAAGTTTTTGAATTGAGAAAACATTTCAAAACATGACTCTGTAGTCAAAGGGCTTAATATATTTAGTAAATTATTTGAAAATTCTACCCAAGTTTGTGCATTTTTAAGATCTACAGATGAATCTATAATAAATCTTGCACTTCCATTAGGCTCTAAAAATCTTGGATAAGTGGCAAGCTTTTCTGCATCCGTAAAAATATGTTCATCTCTAAAAAGATCGTTTAGTAAAGAAACCCATAACTCTGGCCTAATGCCGGTCCAAACATTTCCTCTATACCCTTCTAATAAAGGAATATTAGGTCTGTGATAAAATAATCTTTCTATGTTAATACCTGTCGGTCTATGAACATTATTTGAAAAATCATTTGCATCATTTGCATGCATAGTAAAAGCATCAGAAGTATTAAAATTAGCAGTAGTATGAGCATTAGTTTTAGGTCTAGTGCCTGTATATGAAGTATTTGTATTTGTACCAGAAGTAGCATTAATAGTAGTAGTAGTAGTAGTAGTAGTAGTACTATCAATAGTAGAAGAAATAGTAGTATTAGTTTGATTAAAATATGCAATAGTTTGGTTTGTAGGATTATCCCTGTCTAAACGTATATCATCATTCATTTTGAAATGCAAGTAAAAATATATATAAAAATTAATAAAAATGAAAAATAATTAATTTCTTTTATTAAGTTTTACCCTTTGAATTCCATTTTCTATTTTCAGTTTTCTTTGATTCTGTCTTCTGTTTGGATTAACAATCATCAACACATACTAATCTACTGAAAATAATAAATATGTTAATCAAAGTAATAAAATAATAATAATAATAATATATATATATATATATATATATATATATATATATATATATATATATATATATATATATATATATATATATATATAATATAATATATATATATATAAAATTTTTTTTTTTTTTTTTTTTTTTTTTTTTTTTTTTTTTTTTATTTCTGCTTTATTGTTTCTTATTAGTTTGTATGTTAGTTAGTAGCAAAAAAATATTTTAAATTGTAAATAGTAAAAAAAATATTTATTTTAATTTTTAGAAATTACTATTATTAGTAAAAGTATTAAATATTTAAAGTATTTAAAGTATTTAAAGTATTAATTATTTATTAATTTGTAAAGTTTCTTAAGAAATAATAGTAATAATAATAATAAAATTATATTTTATTATTTTGATACGTAGTAATTAGTTTCCTGTATGTTTTCTTTCTTCGTTTTGTATGTGGTTGCTTTGTTTTTTAGTTTCTTCTTCTAATAGAGATTTCCTCTGGAATAAAGTTTCTTCAAAGAGTGCAGTTTCGTTTCTTCAAAGAATAAAATTCGTCTTGAATGAAAGTTTTTTTTTTTTTTTTTTCTCTTTTTTTATAGTATGAGAGTTCGTTGGAAAGAGCTTTTTTTTTTTGTTTTAATTTTTCATTCAAATTGTATATATAAATATTTGTATATTGGCGTATAAAGAAAAATAAAAGTAGTTTGCAAGTTTTACAAATTCAAGCAAGATAGTATAATTAAATGTGAGAAGTATTTTTCGTAGCTATTTAAGCAAATATTTTGATGCTGTGATATAAAAGTAGAAGATACAGGTCAATAGCCATTTAAAATTACTGTAAAGTATTAGAGAAAATTGTGTTTTAACTACAATGAGAGAAAACCAAAATAATATAAATTCTCAAACTAACTTTGTAAGTAATTTAGATAGAAGTAAGAATAGAACTAATGTTCAGCAATTTATAAATCCAGAAACAACTCCTAAAATGCGAAGATGTGTCATGATACCAATGTATTATAGCGGTTCACTTTAAAAGATTACCATAAGGTTCTTTTCCCCAATGCTTAAACACAAATGGAATCACTTAACAAAGCTTGCAAAGAATAAAATAAGAAAATATTACCTGAAGTCGTAATAGAGTGTACTAAGGCATTTATAAGAAATATTACCTAATATTTACTTAAGGTTTTTATATAAATACCTCCTTATCGTTAACTTAATTATATTTCTTAAGGAGATTCAGAAGATTTTTTTCCAGGTTTATTAATATACTGCTTATAATAAATAATACAAAATGTCATATGATAGTATAGTGTATATATATAAAATCAAGTAATGAAATAAAAAAAACAAAAAAAAAAAAAAAAAAAAAAAAATAAAAAAAAAAAAAAAAAAAAAAAAAAAAAAAAAAAAAAAAGCTCTCAGCTGTAAAAATAAAGAAATATGCAAAGATTTCAAATCAAAAGATTTCATATAAATAAAATATATAAATAAATAATAAAGCATTATATATATATTTAAATTTCAATTATTCATCAGTAATAATTTTTACACTTTATATAATAAAATTACTTACTATTTTTCAGTATAAGTTTTATATGTATTTGTTACTTCACGTAAAGTTTTTGTTTTGTTACTTCATATTTATTATAAATTATTATTAATAAAATAATTTAAGATAATATATATATATATATATATATATATATATATATATTATATATATATTATATATATATATATATATATATATATATATATATATATATATATATATATATATATATTATAATAATAATATATATATGTATATAAAAAAAACAAGTATGCTTTGAATCAACGACAAACGATCTTCTCACATCTAATAAAATTTTAAGACTGATAGCTCTCTTCTGAAATTCTTATTATACAATATCGTTTTTGTTGATGTTCCAATAATAAAAATGTTTTTCTAAAAGATTTTTATTTTATTTTTATATAATTTAATATATATAATATATATATATATATATATATATATATATATATATATATATATATATATATATATATATATATATATATATATATATATATATATATATATATATATATATATATATATATATGCTATGTAAGTATACTCTATTACAGATGACTGAGATGAGAGATGTGCAGTGAATATTAAGAAAATAAAATATATATGTTTATAAGAACAGTCAGATTACTCTGAAAACTGTACTAACGGATTGAGAGTAGAGAACCACCAATTTTTAAACCATCTGTATAATAAATAAGGCTTTTACACCCATAAATATATTTATTTTAATTAGATTAAATTTGGAAGGTTATACTGAGCCTAAACTAAATCAGGACTACCTAAGTAATAAAATTAGAATTTTGTAATTTTAATAATTATTTAAATATTCAAAAATTCTTTATAAAATATTTATATTTTTCTAAATAAATTAAATTATCTTTTATTTTTTTAAAGAAAATTATAACTAAGGGTAACTATTTATTAGAAATTAAAAAGGAATTACGTTGCCAAGGAGTTTTTTCATCTGTAATAAATATTCTGCAAAAAAATTTTGTGGTAAATTTTACAACATTAAATTAAAATTAAGACGATAAAGAACTATAATGAATTCTAATTCTAATAACATAACCTTTTCAATTCATTTTTCCACCACAATCTTTCTCATTTACATTTCATTCTTGACATTTGAAAGTGAAACGCTAAGGAACATTCTTCTCTTTTTCAGCTGAAGATGAAACATTGTTGACTTAATGAAATATAAATTGATAAGGAATCGATCCATGGCACCCTCATTTATGTTATCAAAACATAAATAAATTTATAAATAAATTTTAAAAATTGGCATTTAATTGTTTTATAATTAAATATTTCATTGTTATTGAGTAATTAATATTCCAAACATTTTTCCCATTAAACTTATGGTAATATTAATTTAATACCTTATAATTATGAATTAAAATTAATTTTCATTAACAACGACTTTAATATATATATATATATATATATATATATATATATATATATATATATATATATATATATATATATATATATATATATATATATATATATATATATATATATATATATATATATATATATATATATATATATATATTATGAATGAAAACAGAGGCTTGGAAATAAATAAAATAACCTATTTAACTACTCATATGATATGAGAACATCAGTTGCCAAGAATTCAAAAACATAAATTCTAACAACGCTATTTAAAGACTGTCATAAAAAAATAATATTCAATTCAAAATAAAAATGCATTACAAATTACTATATAAATAAGATTAAATCTAAAAACAATAATAAATAATAAAAATACTTTTAAAATTAATTTTAAGCCATAACATTTATATCAGTATAAAACTTACAGTTGGTTTGCTGTTTAGGGCAAATAATATTGTCTGAACAATTTATATTGACTGAACGATTTACATAACCTATTTACAGAGTATGTTTTATGCATATAATAATGTATTCATATAATTATCCTCTTTAGACCTTAAAATAAGCAAATGACTACAAGTTACCACAGTAAAAAACTTTCAGACGGACATTGATAGAATCTCCTCTTTATAATCTACAATGTAATACAAAAATAAATAAGTTACATTTTATATATATATATATATATATATATATATATATATATATATATATATATATATATATATATATATATATATATATATATATATATATATATATATATATATATATATATATATATATATATATATATATATATATATATATATATATATATATATATATATCATTAAAACAAATTCGTTTAATAATTAATACTCTAATAAGCATTATTTATATACCTCTCAAAAATTTCATTTTTCTTTAATAAATTTCTAATTTTCATATGGAAGTATTTTAGAAGGAAGTGGGAGGACGGAACTCGTCTTGTCATTTGGTCTTTTCTAAAATGATTTTTTATTTGTTAATTTGTTTCTTTGAACCAAAATTTCTGACTAAGACCACAAGTGATGTTCCAGGGGGGAAATTTCATCTCATTAACCCATCGTTGGTCCAACGTTTGAGAATCTCTCTATTTTGAGACCTCGCAACAGTTTCGTTCCAATAAATTAAAATAAATGTAATTACAATATAAATCAAAATGAAATATCAGAAATGAGCAGAAAATTATTATTATTATTATTATTATTATTATTATTATTATTATTATTATTATTATTATTATTATTATTATTATTATTATTATTATTATTATTATTATTATTATTATTATTATTATTATTATTATTATTATTATTATTATTATTATTATTATTATTATTATTATTATTATTATTATTATTATTATTATTATTATTATTATTATTATTATTTATTATTATTATTATTATTATTATTATTATTATTATTATTATTATTATTATTATTATTATTATTAAAATTATTTATTAATTATGCTTTGTATTATGTTATGTTATATAATATTATATCATATATTACATTACATTATATATTATTATATTATATATTATATCTAGAACGAGAACAAAGAGTCAAACCAAAGTTCATTATTGTTAGTTAAATTGTACTCCATGCCAGAGAGAATCACCTCTTAAAGGTATTCGTCGCACTCCGAAGAACCCTTCCCACATTAACATTAAAAATCCCGAGAAAATTTCAAAGTGGGTCGACGATAAGTCCGTTCAAATAGGAGTACGGAATCTCACAAAAAATTATCCTCGCTGTAAGATGGATTTTTTCACTAGAAGGAATAATAGAGATGAAAAAAGTTACAAACTACAAAGATAGGAAGTTGATAGAAAGAATCTTGAGGTGAAAGAGATTAACAGAATAAGGCTATCAATAATATATTATAGAGTAAGATAAGAGAAGCTTAAGAATGTTGAGTTTAACCTTCTAGACGATTAGTGATACAGGCAGGGATCGAAGAAAATTGCCATTCAAAAAGTAATCATTTGGAAATAAATTTAAAAAAAAACTATAATTTCCGAAAATATTGTTAATAATAATAATAATAATAATAATAATAATAATAATAATAATAATAATAATAATAATAATAATAATAATAATAATAATAATAATAATAATAATAATAATAATAATACTGAAAAGAAACATGATTTATTTCCTTGACATTTCGTATTAAGAATTTTTTTTCATTTATTTATTTTTGAATTTAATTTAGTTAATAAATTCTTAAAAATTAAGAAAATTTTTAAAATAAAAAGAACTGAAAAAAATTTATTCCAATATTAGTTATTATAGTTATATGTAAATTATAACAATAGAAATGTAAATTATTAAAAATTTAAGAAATATAATAAAATTTTCAAATATTTATTCTTGAATTATTTACTAGTACTGATTTTAGAGACTAAATTTGGTCCGATAACTTGATATATATATATATATATATATATATATAATATATATATATATATTATATATATATATATATATATATATATATATATATATATATATATATATATATTATATTATATATATATATATATTTATATATATATATAATATATATATATATATATATATTATATATATATATATATATATATAATAATATATATATATATATATATATATATTATTATATATATATATAATATATATATATATATTATATATATATATATATATATATATATATAATATATATATATATATTTTGGAGATAAACTCTACATTCTTCAGCTTTTCTTAACTCCTAATTCTCCTCCGCTCTTTCTCCTTTTTATCTACGTATCTTTTTCTATATATATATTTTTTTAAAATTTTTATTTTGTATTTCTTCGGGAAAGAATCTCTCCGATTTCAAAAGAAAGTTTTTTTTTTTTTTTTTTTTTTTTTTTTTTTTTTTTTTTTAATTTGGTGCTGTTAACTTGATGGAGTTACTATCGTTACACTATGATTGTTCTTGGCATTTTTAATGCTTTCAGAGTAAGCCGAAAGCATAATAAAGGTGAGTCTCTCCAGCATGGAGTACATTCTAAATTTTTTGATTTTAACTAAAACTAATAAACTTTGATTCTATTTGTTCTCATGCTACCAATAACATATAATATAATATAATAATATTCAATATATTATAATAAAATATGACAAAAAATCGTATAAAAAATTATATAATATATAATAATAAAATGATATAATATTGTATAATATAATTTTACATAATAAAATATATATAATATAATAATTATTATAAAAATAGTAACTAAAAGTCTAGAACACCCTGCATGTCATAGGCTCGTTCTGTAAAAAGAGATAATTAATCCTTCCAAGAAAGATTAAGAAAAAAAGAAGAAAAATATTAAGGAAAGACAAAGATTAAGAGTTGTGTGTTGCAAAGATGGCACAGTTGTAAAGAAGATTATGTTTAGTAGAAAGATGGAGTAACTAACTTTTTGAGGCATTGAAAACAACCATTTATTCTCAAACCCAGTTAGAAATTTGCGAGAGATTAGAGGTTAAATGCTTTAGGACCAATCTTCTGGTGTCAATCAAATGAAATTGTGTGGGACTTCATTGAAAATCATAGGAGTAATGAAAGGGCAATACAACACCCTGGGACTACGTCCCAGGATAATAAAACCCTCTTACATTAACCCACCTAAACCTTAAATAATAATAATACTATACTATACGGCCCTAAAATATAAATAATATATATTAAATAATTAATTAATATCCACTACGAAATTTAAATAAATATATATTATATATATAATATATATTATATATATATATATTATATATATATATATATATATTATATATATATATATATTATATATATATATAATATATATATATATATATATATATATTTATATATATTCTCACTGGTGGGCAAGGCCAGAGGCCTACCATTGTTCACCAGAGTTGGGAGGAAGTCGAACATGGTCAAATTAAAGCCGACATGACCTGATACACGGCGTTAAAGGTGCCTAAGTCATAGGAAGTTGGGAAAATAGATGAAGGAAGTGTGTTCCAGACTTTACTAGTAGAGTACATGTAAGATTGAGCATAGCGGTTAAGTCTGGGTCAGAGAGTTGGCAGAGAAATGATGAGACTGTGTAAAAGACGAGTCGCATGAAACCTTCTTAATGGAGGCGGTATAAAACGAGAGAGTTCAGAAGAGCAGTGTAAATTCCATTAATTGCTCATAAACTGTTCTGGTTAATTTATAAAGCTTAATACTACTCAGATAGTTCAACTATTTCTTTTGGTCAATTATCCTCAAATATTTAATATTTTTCGGTCTGAAGACTACTATCACTATTATGAAAAAAAATTTTAGATTTATTATGTATTAATTACTATACATTTTTTATCAAAAACATACCCTAAACACAATAATTAACAATTTATATACAAAGCTATATTAAATTTTTACATTTTTCTTTTAAAACTCATTTATCTGTTCATTTTGACTTCCAAGTCAAATATCTTATTAACTCACGCAACATATGTCTCTGATATATAATTATCTTTCAAAACATATATGTATATTCTACTCATCAATACCGAAAACTCAAAACACTAAAAAAAATTGATTTTTAAATTAATCGCTAATTTTTGACTACTCGACAGATTTCTTCTAACGTTAAAAACTAAACTTGAAATTAAATCGGAACATGTGTTTCATAAACATAATTTTATGATAAAAATCGTTAATCGTTCGTGGTTCAGCCGAAAATGAATTTTAATTAATATAAAAATTTTATCTCAGTCCTTGATATGGAAATAACAATCTTATAAACTTTAAAGAATTTTATAAAGTAATTTTAAAATTTTGAATAGAACATAAATATGTAATAGAATTTTAAAATTCATTGCTTTTGGGTAACAAATATATATATTATATATATATAATATATATTATATATATATAATATTAATATATATATATATATATATATAATATATATATATATATATATTCAAAGTTAATTTTACCAGAATTTGAAGAATAAAGCAGACATTTTTAGAAGCTCTATTGTAAAATAAAAATAAAAAATCTATTCAAAATAAAAATAAAAATTAAAATTAAAGAAATTAAGGAGGGGTTTAGACAATTTTTTTAATCTTGAAACTTTCTATAAAATTACTAAATAATAAATAAATAAATATAAATAATTTTAAATAAAGTTGACTGCTTTTTAAGATGCATCTCTTTTCAGTAACATTAAATTAATACTATTATAATTATTCTTATTATTATTATTATTAATAATTATTCAATATAAATATAAAATATATATATATATATATATATATTATATATATATATATATATATATATATATATATATATATATATATATATATATATATATATCTATATGACATGGTAATTAATTACATGTTACATTAATTAAAATTTCTGTAAAACAAAACTCAGATGACGTTGTTAAATGTTTTCTTTAAACTTTAACTCAGGAATAAATATAAATAATAAATTTTATCTAATGATTAATATTATTAAATCTAAACTTTTTATATTTGGTAAAAATAACATTTAAATCTATTTTATTATAAATGGCTAATATATAGATATATATATATATATATATATATATATATATATATATATATATATATATATATATATTAAATTTCAAAGATTTTCAAAAAGAAAGGATATTTGTATCAATTATTTTAAAATATTTTGAAACTAGAATAAAGAATTTATTTAATTATTTAAATTGTTTTCAAACATTAAGTAATAAATGTTAAATTAGAAAATAAGTTTTTAATTTTAATTTCGTAAAATAAATATATGTAAAAATGTTGAAAACTTTTAAAGTTAAAAATCTTAATAATACATTTATCAATAAAAAATTCAAATTCAAATTCAAAGCCAAAATGTAATTTTAATGCCTTCAGATTTTGATAACTCAAAAGAAATGGCTGGTCTTAAACTACCAGAAAAATAAATAATATATATATATATATAATATATATATATATATATATATATATATATATATATATATAGATATATATAATATATATAATATTATATATATATATATATATATATATAATTTTATTTACCTTTTTTTTTTTTTTTTTTTTAGCTTTTTCTTTTAAACAAATTAAAGTTGGGAAATGAAAATAGTAGTCAATTCAAATTTAAAATCTCTTTTTTTTTAAATTTAAATAAATAATTTTTCAAATTAAAACGAGAAATATATAAGAACAAAAAGTTAATCACCTTAGTATTTACTTTGTTAAATAACTTTCAGTTAAAAGAAGTAAGTATTTGAGGGACTGTGTTCCCACTGTAATAAAAATTTAAATAAAAAAGAATTCTTTAGTTTTAATTAAAGTTAATTTACCTCAGATTTTTGAATATATATATATATTACGCTCAGATTTTGAATAATATATTATATACCTGAAAGAATTATAATACTGCGAGGTTAAATATATTTTTATTATTAAATTATAAAATTTTTACCCATACTAATAGATATGATATATTATTTATTTATATAACTATATATATACTATATATATATATATAATTATATTAATTTATATATATATAATATATATAATATATTATATAATGATATATATATATATATATATATATATATATAGTATATATTATAATTCAAATTATCGGACTATACGTAGTCTCCAAAATAGTTTAAGTTCTAATCAATATTGACAGAATTATTAAATTTTATTATATTTACTAAAATTTTAATAATTTTTGCTCTCAAGGTTATTATTAATAAAAACATTAATGAGCAATATTGTA
>SEYY01017532.1:0-21447 GCA_009176605.1 Armadillidium nasatum
TGTATATACATTCTGACGACTTAACCAATCTGTAGCTATCTTAGAAGGTAATCCACTTTTTCGGACTAAGTCGTTTATTCCTGAGTATCCCGTTTGAGGATTATAATATATTTCTTTTAATTTTTCTGAGCTCACTTACGTGTGCTCAGCTTTAAGTTTTTTGATAAACCCATTCCAAATCTTGATTTCATTCCCATGACACCTGTTACTAATCTTGCATCTTTTCTAACGTACTCTGGTTCATTATTATCTAAAGCAATTTCACTAGCTTGTTTTGCTAATAAATCATCCGCTGCATTTCTATCTTTGGTAGATTTATTTTTAAAATAATTTATATCATGTTGTTTACAGGCCTTATCTAAACTATTGATACCTTTATATCTTTCTTTTAACCTTTTCTGTACTTTCGTTCCTGGACCGCAATACGAATATTTCCCAGTGTTATTAAACGATCCGTTTTCAATATTTTCCGATGGAACGTTATTAGGTAAATTTAAATGCATCTCTGGTAAAGGAAGTTTCCTTAACATAGAATTTAATAACCCTGAACCTGTTTTAGTTTTTAAAAATAATTTCAATTCATCAATGTATTTTTGATTTTCAAGGGTTAAGTTTATTGAATTAGTTCTTTTTATATGAGCTTTTCGAGTTGTATTGTATATATACATTTATTTAAGAGGAAAAAACTTTTTAGGAATGTAGATCTGATTGAAATTTGCTTGGTATTTTCCTTCTGTCGGTGGTAAATTTTTATTTATTACAACATAGCCGAATGCTTCTTTCCAGACTGTGTTACAGAACTCTCGAAATTCTTCCCAATCCATATCTTTTGAGATGAAATCATTGTATATATGTATTATATCTTTTTTAGGTAGTGAAAACAATATAAATACATTAGCGTTGGATCGTATTGTTTGACGAGGAAGTTTAAAATAATTTTGACTTATGTAAATAGAGCTCGTATTATTATGTCTTCCTCTCGTATAATAATCTTCAGCTTTACTTTGATTTGAATCATTCATTATATCATCAAATACAAATAAATTTTTATTATTATTGTTAACATCCTTTGGGCCTAGAATTTCGGAAGAATCTTCATAATATTCTACCTTATATTTTGATTTTTTATTCTTTTTAGGTAGATTTCTAATAAATGAATTGATATCACCTCTTCCTTTCCCCAATAATTCAAGAATTTCGTTTTTACCATATCCTTTATCAAATCCTGATTTTATTAATTTATATTCTGGCTGGTGTAAAGACTTTCCATAAACAAATAAATTATTATAATCTAACCACTTATTCATAAGTAACATTCTTAGTAGTAAATTCGTTTTACCGCATCCAGATTCTCCAATAATTAGAGCTCTACAATTAGGAGATGGTAATAAGAAATGATGTTCTTGATTATTTCTGTTATTCTCATCTTTCCAATGGATAGAAATGTTTTCCATTATTTATTATAGATAAAAAATAATACTCAGAATCATATTACCAAGTTAGAAACCCGATAGATAGACATGTAGAAAATTTAGATAAAATAGAATATAATAATATAAATTTCACTCCCGCCGCGTTTCGCGGAGGGAAGAAAGAGTATCGTTATTTTAATTTTTGTTTTTTAGCGCCATGCCTTGAGGCACGGCGCTAAACTATATATTTTAATTTTTGTTTTTAATTTTTTTTAAATATTATAGATATTACGCCCCCCCTTAAGGAGGGGCGCTAACGTATAATAATATATAATTAAAAATATATATTTTTTTTATTTTTTTTTTATTGTATATTAATATGGTCAAATTTACATATATAATTTTTTTTTATTATCATCATTTGACATATATTTTTTTTTTATTAGCACCTACGCATCAACCACTTTCCATAATTTATTTTTTTTATTATTATTTTTTTGTGCTGGTCCTTAAGGAACAGCACAACAACAAAAACAACGAATCTATAATTTTTTTTTTATTATTATTATTTTTTGTGCGGGTCCTTAAGGAACCGCACAACAACAACAACAACGAATCTATAAATTTTTTTTTATTATTATTATTTTTTGTTTTATATAAATTAAAAAAATGTACAAATATTCAAAAGGGTGGCGAAACGCCCCTTACTTCTTTTCCTTTTTTTATATTGAAAATAAAGGAAGGGGGACCCCTGAAGGGGCCCCCTCCCCCTTCTTCCTTTTTTTTATAATTTTTTTTTTTAATTTTCGTTTAATATTATAGATACAGCCCCCTGCCTTGAGGCATGGCGCTAAACTATATATTTTAATTTTTTCCTCCAAGATCAATTTTAATAATTAATCTTAGGGGGAGGGAATTCCCTCCCCCTAAGATTATATTAAATTTTTAAAATAATAGGTGGGGGCCGCTATGGCCTCCACCTCTTTATTATTTATGAAAATTAACTTATAAATAATAGGTGGGGGCCGCTACGGCCACCAACCTTTATATTCTTTTTCATTTTAAAAAATAATAGTTGTTTGATTTTTTAAATTTTTCCTTAACTCTAACTTATTCTATAATGTCCTAAAGCTAATGTGTTTATATTATTTTCTAATACATATCGTTTATCATCATTACTACTTAATGAAATTTTATTTATCTGTGTTGTGAATACATTATGCTTTTTACTTTGTATTGTATTCATTTTTCGATATACAGTCTCATTTTCAAATAATGCTCTTTTATAATCTTCAATATTAATTGCTTGATTAATAACGCTTTTCTTTACTCCTTTAGCTTTCTTAATTTCTTTATTTTCTAAAGTTTTAAAAGCGTATAATTTTGCTCTTAGTCCTACAAATTCTGTTATCAGTTTTCCAGCTGTTTCATCTTTCATTTTACCTAATACCTTTTTATTTTTTCTGAATATAATTTATGCTCTTTTGGATAATCAGATGTATCGAACAGTTTTATATTCTTTTTCATATCTTTATATATATCATTCGTGTATATATAATAGCATAATGAATCTGTATCTGTAAACAGTAATTTTGCTTTTTCATTATATTTATTTTTTATATGATTATAATGAAAGTCATACATTAAAGTTTTACTTAACTCTAAAATAGACATTCCTACATAAATAGGTTTATCAAATCTCAGTTTAGTTTTTTTCATATGACAAGCTATTAAATTTTCTGAAAATATTTTAAAAGATTCAAAGTTTGGTTTATTAACTAACTTCTGAGCTTGCTCTTTATTTTTAACTAGTTGTACATCTACTCTATTTCTAATATTTTCCATCGTTTTTCCAAACACAGAGTTATTCATTAATTTATAAAAATCTTTCTCGAACTCATTTTTCGCTTCTTTTCTTTTATTCGTATTTAACTCTATATAGAATTTCATCCAATCACTCTGATTAAATTCTAATATTCTATGCACTTTCTTTAATTTCAATCCTAAATTTAAACATTGTTTTAAATTTCTATAATGAATGATATATTTTTCTTTATTATTTAAATTTGGAACTAATTTTGACACTTTATCTAACTCTACGTTTTCTGCTGCTAATGGATAATCATTATGTAATTCATGTAATTCTTTAGGATATTCTAAGTCAACTTCTAAAATATAGCCTTTACTAGATGTATCGGTGATATCCAAAACATCTATGTCCTGTACTTTCTTCACCCATTTAAACCCCCCCATTGGTAAATACTGAGACATTGCCCAACCATATAAATTATTAGCATCTAAATAAGTGATATAACTATGCGGTTTATTTTTATCATAACTTTCTTGAATATATGGATTATATATTGCCTTTGCATATCTGTGTGTTATAGTGCTTATTCCTCCTCTAATCCCTTTTTCTATCATTAACAACATATCCGGATCTTTTAATAAATCTAGTTTTACTTTAGTTTCTTTTAATAATGCATCCCAAGATAACCCTGGAGATGTAAAATATCTCGCTGGATCTAATTTATAAGTATCTAAACAAGTTGTTCTAAAATTTTCAAACACATCTGCTAATAATAACGTATCTGATTTTAAATATAACATATGATAATCTCTAAAAGTTTTACATTTAAATTTTTTCCAAATATTCTGTGCGTGTTTGTAATCCTCATTTGATATGTCTTCATTATTTAACATGCTATAAAATTTCTCTTTATTAGGTAATTTTTCATAATTAAATTTTAATATATCATCCATCCAATCATATGGGTAAACACCTTTTTTTCTTAATATTTTTAAATTGATCATGTTGATAATATTTTGATAAATTTTTAAAATTTTCATCAGTTAGATTTGATGCTAGTTTAGCTAGAGATGAAGACATGAATCTGAAACTATCGATAAATCTCAACTCCATATTAATCGATTTTGAAACAGTAATTTCACCCACTTTTATATACTGACTGAAACTTCTAAAATATAGCCTTTACTAGATGTATCGGTGATATCCAAAACATCTATGTCCTGTACTTTCTTCACCCATTTAAACCCCCCCATTGGTAAATACTGAGACATTGCCCAACCATATAAATTATTAGCATCTAAATAAGTGATATAACTATGCGGTTTATTTTTTTCATAACTTTCTTGAATATATGGATTGTTCGCCTTTGCATATCTGTGTGTTATAGTACTGATTCCTCCTCTAATTCCCTTTTCTATCATTAACAACATATCCGGATCTTTTAATAAATCTAGTTTTACTTTAGTTTCTTTTAATAATGCATCCCACGATAAACCCGGTGATGTAAAATATCTCGCTGGATCTAATTTATAAGTATCTAAACAAGTTGTTCTAAAATTTTCAAACACATCTGCTAATAATAACGTATCTGATTTTAAATATGAACATATGATAATCTCTAAAAGTTTTGCAATTAAATTTTTTCCAAATATTCTGTGCGTGTTTGTAATCCTCATTTGATATGTCTTCATTATTTAACATGCTATAAAATTTCTCTTTATTAGGTAATTTTTCATAATTAAATTTTAATATATCATCCATCCAATCATATGGGTAAACACCTTTTTTTCTTAATATTTTTAAATTGATCATCTTGATAATATTTTGATAAATTTTTAAAATTTTCATCAGTTAGATTTGATGCTAGTTTAGCTAGAGATGAAGACATGAATCTGAAACTATCGATAAATCTCAACTCCATATTAATCGATTTTGAAACAGTAATTTCACCCACTTTTATATACTGACTGAAACTTATATAAGTTTCATCTGTTTGAGGGACTGCTTTCAATTGTCCATCTACTAAACCGAAATCTTTGACAAATAAATGAGCATCATATTTAGATAAGTTATGCATTATTATTGGAACAAATTTAGGTTCTCGAATTTGTAAATTACAACTTCTATGAGCAGGTCCTCTATATTCTCCTGTTAAGTGATTATGATCTCTTACTTTAAAATCGTTTTCTGTATATTCTTTTTTACCTACGTAACAGCGGTTTGCATTTTCATGATTTATTTTTTCTTCCGGAGTTAAATTCATTGGTTTGTTTATTCTCAATAATTCATAAATTCTTTTCGATTCTGAAATTAAATATTCTACAAACGTTTTAGATGCATTTTCTCCTTCATATATTTCAAACTTTGAATATTCATCCACATCACATTTCGTATAACAACACCAACTGTTTGGTCGATGTTTCTGTACATTAATCGTATAAAATTCTTTTGGATTTGGTTGAGTGGTATGTATTTTTTGTAAGGTGCTTTCAAAATCCGCATATATAACAAATGGATGTTTGAATTGCTTATAATGAAGTCTAAATTGTACTTGACCTTCTGATAATTCCATTCTTACCGGTGTATGAATGCTGCATTCTGGTAAATGTTTATCTAATAATTCTTTTTTATAAAAGCTATGTAAACAGAATCGACATGGATATGTTTTATTTTCATGCTTCTTATTTATAAATGGACTCAAATGTTTCATCAGTAAATAATGCGTATTTTCATTGTCTGATATTAAAAGTAAATCAACATGTTTAGTTTTCTCAACTTTAGTATTTCTTAATGGATATAATATTTCTTTTTCATCTAGTCCAAATACATTAATGGATAAATCATTCCGATTTTCAAATTTATTAATCTGATTTACTTTAACTGGGAATTCTATTCCTTTCCAATTATATTTTTTAGATGCTTCTCTTACTTTTGTTGATAATCTATGCACATTATCTTCATCTAAACATTCAGATCTGGCTATACACCATTTGAAACATTCATTATCATTTTTATTTTGAATATTAATCAATCCAAATTTTGGGTTCTTATATTTTGATGGAGTTTCAATATATGAAGAAGCTGTTAATGGTTTATATTTAGCAACTTTTTATTTCAAAATCTAAAAGTTTTTTAATTATCCATCCTGATCCTTCTCTCGTAAATTTACATATTTTTTCTTCAATTTTATTAATCATAACGTGAATAGTATCTTTTATTTGAGAATTATTTGTTATACTTGTCATAGAACCGCTATTAAACCAATTATTTATCATTTGTTTTCTTCCATCAGGTAAATTTTTATAGAATTCAACATGAAGAGAAAGACTTAATTTTAAATTTTTCCAATTTTGGTCTTGAATTTTATTTTCAATTGTACTCATCATATTGTTAATAAATGTTCTTGGGTCAATTATATTTATATTTGTATAACAATAGGCTTTAAAATTACCTTGAATTCCTTCTCGACAATTTTTATAATCACTTTGCATTGAATTTCTTTGATGAATCTTACTTTTCTCGTGAATTTTAAGGTTTAGAACACTTTTATTACACATTGAGCATAATTTTTTTTTATCATCAAAATAATTCAAATTAATCAATGATTGATTTGTATTTTTCATATGTTTATTACTTCTTTCATGAATTTTAAAATTTTTAATTTTAGTATTACAGATCTCACAAGTTGTCATTTTATTATAAATCAATTTTGGATTTTCGTCCTTCTCAGATCTTGCAATTTTATTATAGATTTTTTTATTATAAATCAATTTTGGATTTTCAACTTTCTCAGATCTTGCCATTTTATTATAGATTTTTTTATTATAAGTCAATTTAGGATTTTCGTCCTTCTCAGATCTTGCCATTTTATTATAGATTTTTTTATTATAAGTCAATTTTGAATTTTCGTTATTCATCTTTGATTTTAAAAAAGGAGCTAATTTTAATTCTAAATCTTTTATTCTTCTTGAAAATCGTTCTTTATCTAAAATTATAGAAGTTAGCTCATCGTTTGTTCTATCATAATTATCCATCTCGTAAATATAAGTATTTCTAGAAAAGGTAACTTTCTTGTTATATTTGTTCATTTTTATTTCTTTATTTATTATAGAAAAAATAAAAAAGTATTATTTTTTTCCTAAAACTCATTAAGTTCTTCAATTTTACTCTCATGTAAATTTTCTCTAACTCCTATATTTTCCAAGTTACGATATATAAGTTGTCTTTCTAAGCTACCAATCTTAAAAATAATTGCAAATTCGGAATCCTTGTCCTTGAAAACCTATAAATTTATACCTTATTTATCTCTCTATTATACGTAGAACTGAATATTCACGTTTTAAAAATTGAAAATGTATTTTTCAAATCCGTAGATTTTTTCCCTGGAATTGTGGAAAAAATCCTGGAATGAAAAAAAAACGTTTTTTTTTCTCGAATTTAGAAATTTTTTTCACTTTTCATATGTAGAATAGCTAAATTCGAAAAGTTGTCAGAGCAGATTTTTATTTACTACCTTCTTTTTTGAGGTAAAACCAAATTTTTTTTTTTTTCAATGTTATAAATATTATTATTATTATTATTATTATTATTATTATTATTATTATTGACTACTAAGACCATTCCTATAGTTATTATTAACTCGACCGCTTCAAGCGGTCGATGAGACTACCACTACCACAACAACTGTAATTACTCAGTCAAATCTTCTTATCATTCTTTGCTCTTTATTACGTTCATTTATCTACTTAAATTAACAAATACACATGTACACCAATCGACCGCTTCGAGCGGTCGCTTACGTTATTTATTCTTTTAATTCATTTACGTTCATATATCTGTTTACATTAACGAATACACATGTACAACATTCGGCCGCTTCAAGCGGTCGCTTTCCTATCCGATTTCTTTTATAAAAAAGGACCATACGGGTATTGAACGCGAGTCCTCTGAATCTGATTCACGTTACTCTAGCCACTACGCTATAAAGACTCTGAGCAAAATTAATTCAGATCTTCTACTCTATTTAAAATTTCAATGAAATTTTTCTCCAACTCCTAGTTTTTGATACAAATATTCATTTTACAAAAAAAATTATAAATATTGAAAATATAGACCTTAAAATTTTCTGTACAATTGATTCTATAAACTTCTCTGTAAAATCTGTATATGGAGCAGAGCAAACACGGAACTCGCTCGATCAAGGTTTTCCTGCTCAAGTAATCATTCAGTTTTTTCGGGAAGTGGCCTCGTAGCCTCTAAGCATCCCACCTCCGGTCTTAAACATAGCATTTATAAGTAGTATGTAAAACGATGAGCGAGCGAAGCGAGCGAGTACCGGACCATCACCGAATGATAGCGAGCATAGCGAGCGAAAATGAGGGGGTGTTCCGGTACCATCGTTTTACATACTACTAATATATATTTAATTGAGAACCTAATAAACAAAACCCTTTCTAAATTAAACAATAAGGGAAATAACAAAAATATCTTTCCAAACTCTGCATGATCTTTCCAAAATTTTTAGACCATTCATGGCTTATTCAATATTTCCAAACATTTTACGATTTTATAAGCATCGTGTGAATTTGAAAAATTGAAAATAGCGGAAACATTCTACATTGAAAACCGTAGACCTGATTTTATTATAAAATTTAATAAATTATTGATAAAATTTAACATTATTTGAATTAATATTTATATATACATATCTAAAACTAAATCACATTCATTCTTAATTTAAAAAAAAAAATCCCTATAAAGATGTCTCGAGTACAAAGATGATATGGGTTTGGAAATCACTATAAATATACTTTCAAATTTTGTTGAAGATATTTCTCAAGAATAATTTTAAGGAAACTTAACAATGTACAAAAATTATTATTATTATTATTATTATTATTATTATTATTATTATTATTATTATTATTATTTCTTTTATTTTACTTGGGCAATTTTTAGAAATATTTTTTATTAATGTTGAAATTAGTTTTGAAATCAATACTAAAATCCCATTATTATTATTATTATTATTATTATTATTATTATTATTATTATTATTATTATTATTATTATTATTATTATTATTATTATTATTTATTAACATTATTATTAATTTTTTTTTTAAATGATGTTATAATATGTTTTAAACAGCTTTGGAATAAACGAAAAATAATGAATTAGAACTATTCCTTTTTATCATTTTCAAGTGGAATTAATATAGTGAGATTAACATTCTATTTTCTTTTTGTCCAGTTTCCGGTTGTATATCCGTAGACCTGTTGCGACCGCTTCCGCTGATTTATACACTCTGCCATTTCTGAATTCTGTTTGGGTAGTTGTATTTTCCTTAACCATTGGTACAGGTAAGCTACAATATTTTCGTTCCTAACACAAACACACTCAAAGCACACAAATACACACATACAATATATATATATATATATATATATATATATATATATATATATATATATATATATATATATATATATATATATATATATATATATATATATATATATATATATATATATATATATATATATATATATATATATATATATATATATATATATATATATATATATATATATATATATATATATATATATATATATATATATATATAGTATATATAAACTTTTGACCACAGTAATGGCATGACAGTCTTTGATTTGCAATTGCAAATTTAGCTCAACCAGGCCAACCTCAGGCTCTTTCGTGGGCTATTTTCTGCAATGTCTCAGCCCCATGCACTTTCCTGACCCTTTTCGAAGGTTCAAAAAATATCCTAAGGGGTGTACTCTCAACCTGGCGTGGCGTGACCACTAGCACCCCACTTTAGAGAGATATCCTCAGCCCCTTATCTCTTTCTTCCTCTTCACTCCAATTGGAGGTGGTGGAGTAGCCCAGCACGTTATTTTTCTCAACCTCTTTTTTTTGACGTTATTAACGCTTCTTCACATAGATTTTTTTATTTTGTTGGCGTAGCCTCAAAGTTGAAGAGTCCAAGATGGATATTACTTTTTCCTCTCAAACTGATTATTACCTTAATTGGATGCCTGGGCCTCACATGCCTAACTTTTAGAGGATTCTTCTCGTCAAATCCCCAGACCACAGTCCTTCACATACTCTTTCCTAGAAGGTTTTTTTGACATTCACGGATGCACGTGATAGGGAGAGTGAGTGAGTGTATGTTTTCATGACTAAGTCCTTATTTGCATTACATACTGTACCTCATAAAATAAGGTTAAAAACGTTAAAAAATTAAAAATTTGCAAAAGAAAAAAGAAAAACGATAAAAAAAATTTAAAACTCGCAGACTAAAAATAAAAAGTAATAAAACTTGAAATGAAACATTACAATGTAGAAAATAAATATGGAAAAACCGAAATGAAACTAAAAATAAAAATGAATATTCGAAATGAAACTCTAAAAGTTAAAATAAAACTTAAAATAAACAAATTAATAACAGTAAAAAAATTTAAAAACTTACAAAATGAAAATGAAAAACAGTAAAATTTCAAATGAAGCATTAAAAAGAATAAAGATTATAGATGAATTGCTGTTTATACAATGAGTTATTTAGTAGATGAAGCAATGAATTGCTATATTAACTTCTTAAATCAACGCCACATGTGCTAAGCATTCTATCACATGTTGATAATAGTTTTTTTTAAATGAAATAAGGTAGCTGTTACGTTTATGATGTCATAGAATGACAGTATATTAATGAAAAATAGTTTCAGATAAGTTAGCATGTGTTTGTAATGCATGATTGTAAATCATGAATGAATAAAGATATGTGAAATGAAAAGGTTGAGAAGCTCTAAAGTGAAGGTATAAAGATCTTAAAACAGAAAAGGTTTGAGTACCCGAAAGTGATGAAGTTGGAATTTACAAAAAGAAAAGTATGATGACCTTAAAATTGAAAAATTTTGGAATCGTGAAACAGTAAAAAAAATTGATAACAAAAATGGCAAAGGTTAGCAACCTGAAAAAGATTTGTTAAAAGGCTGGTTATATGTTTATACTTGTGTGTGTGTGTGTGTGTGTGTGTGTTTATCTGAGTGAGTGAGTGAATGTATGATTAAATTTGTATCTGGAAATTTGAACATGAGTGTGGGCGAATGTACGTGCATATGTATGCATTGAGTGTATGTGTCTGTGTATATGTTTATATATGCATCTGAGAAGATGTATGTGAGAGTGAGTTCTGTATGAGTATATAAATGCATTTGGATGCATATGTCTGAGTATGTGCGCATGAGGTTGTTTTGGTATTCTATGTATATGTGTGAATGTACTTTAATGTATCGCATTAAAAAAGTTAAGAAAATCTGGATAGAAAAGGAAAGTAACAATTTATTTTAGTTATAGCTTTGTGAAGAAAACGGATGTTAGTTTAGAATATATTAAAATAATATGGAATAATATTATATGTAAAGTGAAATAAAATGTAAATGCAATAGAATTTAATTAAAATGGAATAAATAAATGTTGGGTAAAATGGAACTTTAGAATTTGAAAAAATTGATGTACATTGGGTGCATGAGACTATTTGGGAATTGTATGCTTATGTATGCATACTTTAATGTATTGAGTTAAAAAAAATTAAGAAAATCTGAGTAGAAAAGAAAAATTAAGAATCATTTAAGGCATAGCTTTGTAAAGAAAACGGGTACTAGTTTAGAATATATTAAATAATATGGAATAATAATATATGCAAAATTAAATAAAATGTAAGTACAAAAAATGTAAAGTGGAATAAAATGGAATAAATAAATTTTGGTTAAAGTGAAAATTTAGAAATTTGTAAAACTGATGTACTATCGTGAACAGAAGTAATGCACATGTATTGAGTCGTATATTTTCAAGGTGGCTTAGGTAGGTTAAATTTTCATCCAATAGTGTTTCCGAGGGAGGGATTAGCTACTTTAACAGTATGAGACAAGTATGAATGTGTTCCTCAAAATCATGTCACGATTAAAACTGCTGCAGCGAGCAGAATCTTGATTTTCGTGGGACACGTCGCTGAAACTATTGTCATCTGAAAAATGTATATATATATATATATATATTATATATATTATATATATATATATATATATATATATATATATATATATATATATATATATATATATATATATATATATATATATATAAACAAAAGTAAATATATTTTAAAATCTAATTTAAAAAGTCATTTTAATTTAATTTAAACAATCATTTAATTTAATTAATATCATAAAGGTCATATATATATATATATATATATATATATATATATATATATATATATATATATATATATATATATATATATATATATATATATATATATATATATATATATATATATATATAATCAATTATTACAAATCTATCAAGATATATGGAAAATTTGTTTCAGTGTTCAAACATATATAATAGTATTCATGTCTACTTTTTTGATTATTCAATGTCAAATTATGTATAATTTTTGACTTCACTCAAAATTTCAAAGTTATGATAAAATTTAACGTACTAATTTATACAAATAATTTAGGCAAATATAATAAAAGTTTATTTTTTTTAATGTAAATATCTCTTTATGAGCTTCTAAAAATTTTTTTTTCTAAATATTCAGAAATTATATCATTATTTTTTAAGGTTTTTATATATGGCTGCTTGGTAAATACATTAATATCAAGAGAAAACTGAAACGAAAAAATACCACATTGTACACAAGTATCTGGAATAGCTTTGGTATATTTCTTCAACAAGGTATTATTTTTTTACTGTACTATATATATATATATATATATATATATATATATATATATATATATATATATATATATATATATATATATATATATATATATATATATATATATATATATATATATATATATATATATATATATATATATATATATAGGTAGTGTAAATTACAGTCTGCTAAACACTCTCACAGACTAATTTTTCATTAAATCCCAAAGTTTAAAGTTTGCTATAGGGGAATCGAACCCGGACCCTATAGCACAAAAGCATAAAGTTTTACGCCTACGCTACTGTCGTGTATATATATATATATATATATATATATATATATATATATATATATATATATATATATATATATATATATATATATATATATATATATATATATATATATATATATATATATATATATATATATATATATATATATATATATATATATATATATATATATATATATATATATATATATATATATATATATATATATATATATATATATATATATATATATATATATATATATATATATATATATATATATATATATATATATATATATATATATATATATATATATATATATATATATATATATATATATATATATATATATATATATATATATATATATATATATATATATATATATATATATATATATATATATATATATATATATATATATATATATATATATATATATATATATATATATATATATATATATATATATATATATATATATATATATATATATATATATATATATATATATATAGGTCCAGAAACCGAACCAGATTCATTTTCTGGACGCATTGCACTTGTCGTTTGGTCTCTCACAACCTTGGTACTTTATACTTGCTATTCAGCTATTATTGTTTCGTATCTTGGTACGTTGAAACCGGTTTTACCTTTCCGAACATTTCATGATTTGCGTAGCAAACCGGATTGGAAACTTGGAGTTGTAAAGCATATTGCCTTCACATATTTTATGGAGGTAAATTTTTAATTTATTTAATTATTTTAAAATTACATATCTCCATATTAAATGTTATATATATATATATATATATATATATATATATATATATATATATATATATATATATATATATATATATATATATATATATATATATATATATATATATATATATATATATATATATATCACAAGAAAACTCGTTCATTTTGAACTTGTGAATATGGGGAAACATATAATTCTTATTGCTTAAACTTTAAAGAAATGAAATGTCTTCGTGTTTGAATTTTATTATTATTATTATTATTATTATTATTATTATTATTATTATTATTATTATTATTATTATTATTATTTATAATTATTATTATAATTATATTATTATTATTATTATTAAATATGATAATAATAATAAAAACCACCGCCACCCCAACCAACACCTCCGGAAAATAATATTAATTAAAAAAAGATAATTTTTTTTTTAAAGTAAAATTTTTTTTGGAAAAAATAAAGTTTAAAAAAAAAATAAATAAAAATGAAAATAAAATTTCATAAATTTGGAAAAATTTCCTAAAAGATGCCCAATTCTTACCTTGTGAAATTTAAAGTCCCTTTGTTTGTTTTAATATATACCCCTTTTAACTTGATGAATACATTGTCCATGAAATTAGATATGTGTGTATATGCGTGAGGGTGATATGAGCCTCTTTAGAGGGGCATAGGGGCGTTATTGTCGTTCAGGACACATATCACGTATTAATGAGGTTATTTTAATTAAAGGGGGTCCAATCAAAAATTTTTTTTTATTATTTGACAGATTGAACTGAAATCTTCAATATATATATATGCCTTTTATCCCAAAGATCTAAGTTGATTTCGAAGGTTTTTCTGAGTCTATAAAGGTTTGAAGGTTATTTGGGGTCAAAAGTAAAAAAAAAATGAATAACGAGGTCAAGCCACTGGTTCAAATGAGCTGAAAATTTAACTGAACAATCTTAGCCCAATTTCTTGCATTACTGGGAACAGATTTTTGATATCACGTATATAAAAATAGCTATAAGCACTCAAATTTTCTTTTGAAAAAAAACATTCCCTTTCGGAGAAAAAAATTATTTAAAAAAACGCTGCCCACTATTTTTTTAATTTTGGATTTTGTTCAGAGGAGGGATAGATATACAACTTTTATTTAATCATTATTAAATGCTATTTGTTAGAAGAGAGGTATAGCCTCTTAAACTTTTGAAATTTTTGAAAATTGGTCAAAAAAGGACATTTTTTAAGGGGCTATATCTCAGAACTTACGAATCGGATCGAATAGCATATAGAGAAAAATTTGTAGCTCCATTACTCTTCCTTTACTCCCTAAAAATAAGAAATGTAATAGTTGTAGATTTTTTTATTGTTTTTTATATTTTTTACAAAAAGGTTTTTTTTTTTTTTTTTTTTTATTTTTTTTTATTTAAATTTATTTAAATTTTATTAGTTTTTTTTTGTATAACTCTAGGAGCAAAAAGTCTGTTAGAAACTTTTGTAGTCAATAGATTTTAAAATATAAATTCCTAATTTCAGACCAAAAAATTGTTTCAAGTGGACTCACCGTAGATTTAAAAATACTTTAAATTTCCGATATATATATATATATATATATATATATATATATATATATATATATATATATATATATATATATATATATATATATATATATATATATATATATATATATATATATATATATATATATATATATATATATATATATATATATATATATATATATATATATATATATATATATATATATATATATATATATATATATATATATATATATATATATATATATATATATATATATATATATATATATATATCAAGCAAGATTTATTTGTAATGTATTCAACTTTTTTTTTTTTCTCAAAAAAAAAAAAAAAAAAAAGGAAGCTGACAAAGACTCGGATGAATACTACGTGTGGAAACATAACCTAAATAGCGATCCTGAATATAATCTTGTAAATTCTGCTGAAGAAGGATTTAGGAAAGCATTAAAAGGTAGGTTAATATTGTTAATTATACTTATGGAAATTTATTTTAAACTTAATTGGTGGTTTTTATTTATTTATTTATTTATTTATTTAAAGAGAACCGTGTTTTTCCAACGTTTGTGCTAAGTTAAGAACTGGGCTAATAGTACATTCCTCTCTTCAACATGATCATGGAGTTTTTACAAATTGAAAAATAAATGATATATATATATATATATATATATATATATATATATATATATATATATATATATATATATATATATATATATATATATATATATATATATATATATATATATATATATATATATATATATATATATATATATATATATATATATATATATATATATATATATATATATATATATATATATATATATATATATATATATATATATATATATATATATATATATATATATATATACCTAAGGTGGGCAAAGGCCAGAGGCCTACCAAATTCCACCGGAGTAGGAAATGATCTATTCTGGTCGATGGTGGCTGACGTGTCCGGATACACGGCTTTTGCAAGTTTGCGAATGAAAGGATGTTGGGAAAACAGATAAAGGAATTGTGTTCCAGACTTTACCAGTAGAGTGTATGCAAGATTGAGCATAGCGGTTTAGTCTGCGGTCGGAGAGTTGGACAGAGAAAGGATGAAACTGTGTAGAAAGGCGTGGAGGAGGTATGCGACGAGAGAGTTCAGAAGAGCAGTGTCCGTTGTAATAGCGATAGCATAGAGAGAGTGACGCAACAATTATTCGACGGGCAGAAAGAGTTTGAAGAGAGTAAGAGCAGGAGAGTTGATGAGACGAAATGCCCTAGACTCCACCTTCTCTAAGAGAGCTGTATGTGTGGAACCACCCCAGATGTGCGAAGCATTCTCCATACAGGGAGGGACAACATCCCTATACAGAGCAAGCAACTGGGGTGGCGTGAAGTAATTTTGAAGGCGCCTCAGAACACCCAACCTCTTAGAAGTTTCTTTTGAAAGAGAAGTAATGTGATCTTTCCAAGAAAGATCACGAGAAAAAGAAACACCAAGAAAATTAAGAACAGATGAAGGCTTGAGTTGTTTGTTTTCGAAGAAGATATCATAGTTGTGTGGGTGATTGTGTTGAGTGGAGAGATGAAGGAATTGAGTTTTTGAGCATTGAAAACAACCATGTTTTCTCTGCCCCAATTTGAAATACGAGAAAGATCAAAAGTTAGTTGCTCCAAGGCTACCCTTCTCGAGTCTATCAACTGCTGTTGGGTGGGACGTTTTTCAAACTGGAAAGAATAATGAAGGGTGGAGTCATCAGCATAGGAGTGGATAGGAGATGAGGTAATAGAGAGAAGGTCATTAAATAAAAGTAAGAAAAGTCTTGGGGATAGGACAGAACCCTGAGGAACACCACTATTAATAGATTTAAAGGAAGAACGGTGGCCGTCTACAACGGCTGCTATAGAACGACCAGAAAGGAAATTAGTGAGAAGATCACAGAGAGAAGGATAGAAACCGAAAGAGGGAAGTTTAGAAATCAAAGCTTTGTGCCAGACTCTTTCGAAGGCCTTCGATATGTTCTGCGCGACAGCAAAATATTCACCGAAATGCCGAAGAGCAGAGGACCAAGAGTCAGAGAGAAGGGAAAGAAGATCACCCGTAGAGCGTTTCTTACGAAATGCCATGCTGTCGATCAGAGATAAGATTAGAAGAATTGAGATGTTTCCAAATCATTCCTGTTAAAGATAGATTCGAAAACTTTAGAAAGAACGAAGGTTAAAGAAATTAGACAGTAGTTGGAGGGTTGAGAAGGTCCCCTTCTTCGGCACAGGTTGAATGAGCGCAAGTTTCTAGCAAGAAGGGAAGGTTGAAGTATAGACATAGACGAAATAGTTTACCAAGGCATGGTGCAAGCTCGGAAGCACAAGTTTTGAGAACCACAAGAGGAACACCATCAGGACCGTACCACTTTTTAGTGTTAAGTTCAGAGAGAGAGCAGAAATGACGTCTTTAGAAAGAAATTACAATTTTAGGTATAAATGAGTTGGAGGGGGTTGAAGGAGCAGGAACAGCTCCGGAATCGTCTAAGGTTGAATTTAAGGCAAAAGTTTGAGCAAAGAGTTCTGCTTTAGAGGAATGCAAAACGGCAGTTGAACCGTCAGAAGATACTAGATTAGGGAAAGAGGAAGAAGCAAAGTTAGAGTTGACATTTTTTGCAATACGTATATATATATATATATATATATATATATATATATATATATATATATATATATATATATATATATATATATATATATATATATATATATATATATATATATATATATATATATATATATATATATATATATATATATATATATATATATATATATATATATATATATATATATATATATATATATATATATATATATATATATATATATATATATATATATATATATATATATATATATAATATATATATATATATATATATATATATATATATATATATATATATATATATATATATAATATATATATATATATATATATATATATATATATATATATATATATATATATATATATATATATATATATATATATATATATATATATATATATATATATATATATATATATATATATATATATATATATATATATATATATATATATATATATATATATATATATATATATATATATATATATATATATATATATATATATATATATATATATATATATATCCACCCCACCCCTTCCCCCATCACCACTTGGGAGTTGGTGGCCTCCGGTGATGGAGTTGGTGCCACCAAGACACAGATACTAGCTTGTCCAGATGCACGGTCTGATTTTTTAATAAATTTCTGCAACATTCGCGGTCTGCTTTCAAATTTCCACTTTGTTATATATCACCTCTCTTCTTCTAGACCTCACCTCTTATTCTTGTCCGAAACTCAGATGTTTGAGCATTCTGATAGCAAACCCTATTCTGTTTCCTTCTACTGTCTCTATCTTCAATTTTCAGCCAAAGGTGGTTGTTGTGTATACGTGCGCAACGATGTCGTTTGTTCTCGTGTCTCTAATTTGGAGTCTTCCGAATTTTCCACATCATGGCTTAGGCTATCTTCCCATTCTACGACTAAATTTGTTTGTTCAGTTTATTCATCTCCAAATGCTACTGACTATCCTAAATTCTTCGACTATTTAAACTCAAAATAGAGCACATTCTCTTCTTCTTCTTATTTCTTTGAAATCATGGTATAAGGTGATTTTACTGTTCACCACCGAAAATGGCTTTCTTCTAGTTCTCATGATACAGCTGGTGAACATGCCTTCCATTTCTCTATCCAAAACGACCTTGAGCAGTTGGTGCAGCTCTCTACTCGTATTCCTAATCGTCTTGGAGATGAACCCAACATTCTAGACCTTTTCCTAACTTCTTATTCTTCTCCATATACTGTTAAACCCTTTCCTCCTCTGGGTTCCTCCGATCACCTTCTTATCTCTGCATCCTCTTCTATCTCTTCAAGTCTTCCGCAGGAAAGACCCCCTTCTAATGAAAGGAAACCTTTGTGGCACTTCGGTGCCGCAAGCTGGTCGGACTTGCGGTCGTATTTCTTCGATTTTTCCGTGGAATTATTATTGCTTCCGTGGAGGGGTCCCTCGGAGTGTGCAGAACGCATTACCGAGGTGATTCTCTCTGGAATGGAGGCATACATTCCATATTCTTTCCCTTCTACTAAACTTAATAAACCTTGGTTTAACTCTTCTTGTTCTCGTGCTATCCGCCGCAGGGATTACCGTCGTCTCCAAACTCCAGTAACTCACGCTACTTATATTTCATCCCGGAATCGTGCAAAATCTATCCTTCGTAACATTTGAAACTCATTTCTCCGTAGAAAATGCAATAATCTTTCTGGTTCCTCTTCTTCACGTTCTTTCTGGCATTTTGCAAAAAAATGTCAACTCTAACTTTGCTTCTTCCTCTTTCCTCCTTTAATATCTTCCGACGGCACAACTGCTGTTTTACCTTCTTCTAAAGCTGAACTCTTTGCTCAAACTTTTGCCTCTTATTCAACCTTAGACGATTCCGGAGCTATTCCTCCTCCTCCAACCCCCTCTAATTCAATTATGCCTAAAATTAGAATTTCTTCTAAAGATGTCATTTCTGCTCTCTCTCAGCTTAATACAAAGAACTTCGTACGGTTCTGTCTTTCTACTTCAACCTTCCCTTCTTGCTGGAAACGTGCGCTCATTCAGCCTGTGCCGAAGAATGGGGACCCCTCTCGACTCTCCAACTACCGTCCTATTTCTTTGACCTCCGTTCTCTCTAAAGTTTTCGAATCTATCTTTAACAGGAAGATTTGGAAACATCTCATTTCTTCTAATCTTATCTCTGATCGCCAGTATGGCTTTCGTAAAGAACGTTCTACTGGTGATCTTCTTTCCCTTCTTTCTGACTCTTGGTCCTCCGCTCTCCGGGGTTTCGGTGAGTCTTTCGCTGTCGCCCAGGACATATCGAAGGCTTTCGATAGAGTCTAGCACAAAGCTTTGATTTCCAAACTTTCCTCCTTTAGAATCTATCCTTCTCATTGTGATCTTCTCTCTAATTTCCGTTCAGGTCGATCTATAGCAGCTGTTGTAGACGGCCACCGTTCATCCTTTAAATCTATTATTAATAGTGGTGTTCCTCAAGGATCTGTTCTATCCTTAACACTTTTTTATGATCTTCTCTCTTTATACTTCATCTCATATCCACTTACATACTGATGACTCCACCCTTCATTGCTCTTTTCATTTTGAAAGGCCCCCCTCCCAGCAACAGTCACTAGACGCAAGGAGGGTGGCCTTGGAGCAACTAACCTCTGATCTATCTCTCATTTCAAATTGGGACAGAGAAAATATGGTCGTTTTCAATGCCTCAAAAACTCAATTCCTCCATTTTTTTACTCGTCACAATCTTCCACACAACTATGATTTCTTCTTCGAAAACACACTACTCAAACCTTCATATTTCCTTAATATTCTTAGTGTTTCTTTTTCTCGTTAACTTTCTTGGAAAGATCACATTATTTCTCTTTCTAAACAATCTTCTAAGAGTTTTAGTTTTCATAGGCGCCTTCAGTATTTCTTCATACCACTCCAGTTGCTTGCTTTGTATAGGGGCGTTGTTTGCTCCTGTATGGAGTATGCGTCACACATCTAGAGTGTTTCCACTCATACAGCTCTCCTGGAAAAGGTGGAGTCTAGAGCTTTTCATCTTATCAACTCTCCTGCTCTCACTAATTCTCTCCAATCTCTTTCTGCACGTCGAATTGTTGCGTCACACTCTCCATACTATCGCTATGACAATGGACACTGCTTTTCTGAACTCTCTCGTCACATTGAAAAGGGCTCGTGCGACTTGTCTTTCTTCAGAGTCTCATCCTTTC